>JAGFNQ010006651.1:21748-46363 GCA_024364735.1 Boesenbergia rotunda
TACACCTAGAAAAATGTCACCAGCTGGAAGTGTGTCTGAAATGTCTTCTGAAAATCCTCAGTATCAGCAGTCATACTCCTCAGCCTCCTCTGAATCAACAGCTCCCCCAGAAAAATCATCTAGTAATCCTTAGCCTCCAATTCAGTCTGCGCCAGCTCCTCTAGAATGTCCATGCTCATGATAGAGTGGTCCTCTCTTGGATGCTTCATGGTATCAAAAAGGCTAAACTGTACAACCGTGTCTCCAATCTCCATAGAAAGTGTCCCAACATATACATCAATCTTCGTTCTGGCCGTCTTCAGAAAAGGCCTGCCTAAAATAAGTGGAGAACGGTGTGCCAAGTAATCTCCCTCCATATCCAAAATATAGAAATCAGCAGGAAATATTAGCTCCTTTACCTTCACCAAGACATCTTCAATCATACCTGCTGGGTGGGTCTGACTCCTATCTGCTAGCTGTATCACCACCCCAGTGGGCTGTAAAGGGCCTATGCCAAGCATCTGAAAAACTGACTTGGGCATCACATTTATTGAAGCTCCTAGATCTAACATGGCATCGTGGAAAATGGTGCTCCCTATCTCACAAGAAACGGTGAATACCCCTGGATCTTCACACTTCTGAGGAATAGTGTGGATAAGTGCTGAGATGTTCTTCCCAAAGCTGACCAATTCATTTTCCTTGAGTCTCTTTTTATGTACACAAAGATCCTTCAAAAACTTAGCATATTTGGGAATCTGCTTGATCATGGTCAACAAGGGTACATTGATCTCCACCTTGCTAAACAATTCCACTAACTCATTGAATTCCTTGGCTTTCTCTTCCTCTACTTGCTTTTTGGCATGTGTTCTCTGCTGTGGAAAGGGTAAAGGAACCCTAAAGTCATCAACCTTGGCCGGAGGTAAAGAGGTAGAGGCTGAATTCTGCTGTGCTGTCCCCTGCGAAGTGGCTGCTGTAAAATCGGCCTCGGCACTGTTTTCTTCTCCGTTTGCCACCAAATTTGGAGGGTTGCTTGAGGATTGAGTTGGGAATAGGCTAGGGTCAGAATCAACTGAATTTGAATTCATTTCAGTGTGGTTTTGGGCCGGAATTTGAGAAGCTGTCCGGTTTCCTGAAAATTCTGCTCTTGGACTCTTAGGAGATATTGTAACCTTCCCACTTCTCAAAGTTATAGCGCTCACATTCCCTTTTGGATTAGGAACAGTTTGGGAAGGAAGTTGGCTTGATCCTTGAGCTTGATTTTGATTAATTCCACTAGCCAATTGCCCTAATTGTCTCTCAACGTTTTGATTGTATTGTTGTTGATGTTGTTGTTGTTGAAGAACTTGTTGTATTTGTTGTTGTTGAGCTTGTTGTTGCTGCATCATCTGTTGAAACATATCCTCAACCCTCTGTTGGGACGCGTTTCCTCCACTTGAGCTTCCACAACCTCCTTGGTTAGAATAGCTCCTTGATTGACCTTGAAAGTATGAATTAGTTGGCTGAAATTGTGGAGCTTGCTGATTCTGTTGAAAACCATGCTGTTGGGGCTGATTAAAGAACTGATTAGAGGGCTGATATGGTGGGAAATTTTGCTGCGAGGTGTACCCTTGAAAACTCTGATTTGGAGCTTGAAAATTAGGTGGCGAGGGCTGAAAATTTTGACCTTGAAACCCTTGGTTGTAGGGCTGAAAATTCTGAATCATGGGCTGTGATGGCTGGAAATTTTGCTGATTTGGAGCTTGGAAAGCTGGGAATGATGGAAAGCCTTGCTGCCCTTGATAAGGTTGCTGAAATTGAGGTTCAAATGACTGAAATTGTTGTTGAAAATGTTGGGAACTAGGCTGAAATGAAGGCTGAAAGCTTTGGTTTGATGGCTGAAATTGTTGCTGCGTGTTCTGAATTGGTTGGGTCTGCTGTAAGTTTGGTTGGGGCTGCTGTGATGACTGAGTTTGAGGCTCTTGTTGGCAGAAAGCATTTCCATACCTCAGGTTAGGATGATTCCTCCAACCGGGGTTATAGGTAGAGGAATATGGATTGTTTCTTGCTGGAAATTATCCTCTCACTAATGCAGCTACTGTCTCGTCCTGTTGGAGATTGGGGCATGAGTCTGAAGTGTGCTCTTGACTAGAACAAATGCCACACACACTTGTAATTTGAGTAGAGGGTGGAGGTACTGAAGGAGTTGAGCTTAGTCTTTCCACTTTCAAATCTATTTTCTTCAAAGCTGAGGTGAGCTCCATCAATGCATTCTTAACCTCCTTGTTATCAGTGGGAACTTCCTGAACTTCACCCACTCCTCTGGTGCTCAAGGCTCTGCCTCCAAATTGTTGAGAATTCTCAGCCATATTAGAAATTAACTCCCTAGCTTGCATTGGTGACTTGTTCACTAAGGCTCCTCCAGCTGCAGCATCTATCAGGACTCTATCCGTCTGCAGCAGTCCTTCATAAAAATATTGAATCAATAATTGCTCACTGATTTGATGTTGGGGGCAACTTGAACACAACTTGTTAAATCTTTCCCAGTAATCATACAGTGTTTCGCCCACCACTTGCTGAATCCCACAGATACTTTTTCTGATTATAGCTGTGCGGGAAGCTGGGAAATACTTCTCCAAAAATGCCTTCTTCATGGCTATCCAACTAGACACATGTCCGGTAGGCAGATAATAGAACCAGTCTTTGGCTGCTCCTGTCAATGTGAAGGGGAAAGCTCTCAGCTTGATGTCTTCTTCAGAAATGCCCTGAGGCTTCATAGTAGAGCACACCACATGGAATTCGTGCAAGTGTCTGTTTGGATCCTCCCCAGATAGACCCTGAAATTTTGGCAACAAATTAATAAGCCCAGATCTTAACTCAAAACTTTCTCCCAGCTCTGGATATGCTATGCTGGAGTACTGAAATGCAGCATCTGGTGCTGCGAGCTCCTTCATGGTTCTCTGGTGGTCTGCCATGTCAATGCCTGAGTGAGTGCTGATAGTCTGAAGTGGAGGGTTATCTGCAGTCTCAGAAAGAATAGCCTGGCTCCTCCTGACTCTGAAAGTCCTCTCAATCTCAGGATCGAAATCTTCTAATTCAGCACCTAGAGACCTGGTCATAAAAACAAAACAAATCGCAGTAAAAGTAGATAAAAAGATAAATCACATAAAATCAAATCCAAAGATATAGCAATAAGCACAAAAGCAAATCAAGAATGATACGAAATAAGTGCGCAAGCGAAAATCAAATAAGTCAACTAACAGCTTCCCCGGCAACGGCGCCAAAAATTTGACGGGCCCAAACTATGTGTCACAAATGTGGGCCTCAAATTTAGAATTTATAAATGAAAGCTGGAAACCCTTTTTACAATCAGAATATGAAAATGTAATATAGGGGCCACAGGTCGTATTTTCCTCAGGGATAGTCGTCGTGCTTGATTCGAACTTGTATTTGTGTCGTTTTTGAGTTTCGGGTTTCAAGTGAATAATTTGGTTTTTGGGTGTAAATAAAAGTGAAATTGCAATGGAAAAATAAAAACCTTGATTTAATGACTAAACAAGAAAATTGGTACTAAAGGGAAAACTCAACTAATGGAGACCTAATTAAGCACTTACAAACATTTTTTATGGAAAACGTTTTCTGTTTACAACCAACCAAAAGAAAAGCTATGCAATGAAGTAAAGCAATGATGGTGGTTTTTGGAAACAAGCAAGTTTGATACAACTACTAGCATGCAAAATGTAGAACTAAAACAAACAACTCACTAAACTAGCTAAAGAGTTTTTGGAAACCAACCATTGCCAATAAAATTCATAAATGAGTGACTTGTAAACTTATTGATTCAAACACAATCACATGCCACCAAAAACTAGCTAAATTTGAATGCAAGAAGGGCTAAGGCAGGTGGCACGCAAGGGAGAAATCCTTGTGCCAAAAACTACTTCCAAACCAAGAATGAGTAATCTTTCAACTCAACTCTTCTTTTCTTTTTAAATCTGAATGATTCGATTGGGTAACAAAGACATTAGGAGAGACTAGGCAAGCTTAAGGCAGGGAATTCAAAACTAAATCAGATCTAACTAATGCAAAAGAAATAAGAAACTAGGATATGCAGAATTTCAACTTCAATGTGCAGAATTCAGCTCAGCTAAACTAAAAACCCGGAATGAATTGCAAGAAATTAGAACTAAGCTCTACATTAACTAAGGAAACCTATACTTAACTCGAATGCAGGAATTAACAACTGGGAAACAAGGAATTTGATCTAATGCAAATTCAAAAACTGAAAGAAAGAAAGCAACACAAAATTTACTTGGCACGCAACACTGAACTTGGCACGCAAGGATTAAAACTAACGCACACTGAAATTTGTCTTAATCTATCACTAAACAAGTTCCTAGTTAACTTAACTTGAAGATTAAAATCCTAGTAAAGCTCAAACAATTCAGAATTACAAACTAAGTTGCTGAAAACTAGAAATTGCAGAAAACAACGTGCAGAATTCGGCTAAACCGAAAGCTATAGCTAAAACAGGAATTAAACTAATGGAAACTACTCCTCGACTCCTTCTTCAGCTCAGGTACTCCTTGGTTGTCAAGCAAGGGAGAGAATCGGACCCGCAAACTCAGCAAATCGTGGAGAAAACCCATCTGCGATTGAATCAAGTTCAGATTGCTTCATTTCTGAAATTTCCACTCGGAATCTTCAATTCGGCTGCGTTGGTGTGCGAAGGTGAATGGATGATGATCTAAGCTCTCTAGGGAACCCCTCTAGATAGCTCAGTTTGGATGAAATCGATCCCAGGCGATCCAAAGATGCCAAGTAACCAGAACTGCGGAAACCTCTCAACAGCACTGCATATTGAGCAAATCTGATCCGGAAACTCCACTGATGGCTTCCTCGACGACCTAGCACCAGCTCTGAATCAAGAATCGAGTGATCACGCCTTCGGATGGAGAGAAAAGCTCAAGAACACGAAGAACACACGGGGAGGAGACACTGTAGCGGCGAAGACGCGATGAGGAGAAGGCTTCGGGAATTTTTCTTTAAGTATATAACAATGGACGATCCAGATTGATCCACTTCAATCCAACGGCAGATCTTGCTCTGATTTGAGCCAAACTTTGATGATGATGATCTGGGGTCAGGATCTGTCTTGTGGTAGCTCAGATCCTTCAGATTTGCAACGGATGGTCCAGATCAAGCTAATCTTTGAATGGATGCTCTAGAGCCCTCCAAGCTTGATCCAACGGTTGACTGAGCTCTGATTGTGATGAAACCTTCAGATCATGATCAGGGTGCTTGATCAACCCTAGCCCTAGCTCGGATGGCTTCAGATCATCCCGGATGGCTCAGATCTAGCCGCTTTCGAATCGAACGGCCCAGATTTAATCGTAATCTTGATAATCTGATCCTGGTCACTTCCGACTCGAGTTTGACCCAATATGCCCTAGATCCTTGAACCTTGATGCCTACAAAAATAGATCAAGAATTTAGTGGCCAAAATAATCCAAAAATTTACATATTTGCAATTAAGTCCAAAATAAAGGTAAGTTCTAAAACCTAGGGCAATTTCATAATTTTGACAATAAAAACATAGATCAAACATGGATTTAAGCAGCTCAAATGATCAATAAAATGGAATCTATCAGTCACCCCCTTCATAGGAGCCCCTTTCAGAAACACCCAATCTCCAACATTAAATTCCAGTGGTCTACGTCGGACATCGGCATAACTCTTCTGCCGGCTTTGAGCAGTTTCTATCCGTTGTAGAATATTCTGTATAACTCGGGTGGCGCTGTCAATAACATCCGTTGTGAGCCCCATTTCCTTCTTTTCACCACCCTCATACCAACAGATCGGAGACCTACATCTCCTCCCATACAAGGCTTCATAAGGTGACATTCCGATAGTAGCTTGGTAGCTATTGTTGTACGCGAATTCCGCTAAGCATAGATATCAACACCAGCTTCCTTTGAAATCCAAGGCACAAGCTCTCAACATATCTTTTAGTATTTGATTCGCTCGTTCAGTTTGCCCGTCAGTCTGAGGGTGAAAGGCGGTGCTAAATCGCAATTTAGTGCCGAGAGACTTCTGAACACACTCCCAAAAATGCGAAGTAAAGCGACCATCCCTATCTGAGATAATGGTCTTGGGAACTCCATGAAGCCTAATTACTTCCTTAACATTTAATTGAGCCAGTTGCTTAATTGAATAAGTCATCTTGATCGCCAAGAAGTGAGCAGACTTTGTCAGCCTGTCCATAATTACCCATATTGCATCATATCCATTCGTAGTCCTGGGAAGCCCTGAAATGAAATCCATAGAGATGTCTTCCCATTTCCACTCCGGAATCGCAAGTGGCTGCAGAACTCCTCCGGGTCGCTGGTGTTCGTCTTTTACTTGCTGGCAAGTTATGCAAGTACTAACATGCTGAGCCACATCTCTCTTTATACCGGACCACCAGAACTTCTCCTTCAAATCTTGATACATCTTGGTGGATCCTGGATGCATCGAATAAGGGGTTCCGTGAGCTTCCGCCAGTATTTTCCTTCAAAGCTCCGGATCATTAGGAATACATAGACGATCCCTAAGGTATAGTTCCCCCCTTTGGCGATATGAAAACCATCGCCCTTTCCTTCTACGATCTCCTGTTTTATTTTCTAATGACTCAAATCACTATTTTGTTTTTCGAATATGTCTTCAAATAGCGTGAGTGATATTGTCATGGTGGAAAGTCGTCCGGAGATGACCTCGACCCCAAAATTCATAATTTCTCTCTCTAGTGGTCGGGGTAATTTAGATATGGATATCAAGGTGGCACTTGACTTCTGGCTGAGCGCATCGGCCACTTTGTTTGCCTTCCCTGGATGGTAGAAGATCTCGCAGTCATAGTCCTTCACCAACTCAAGCCATCGGCGTTGTCTCATATTCATGTCCTTCTGAGTGAAGAAATATCGCAGACTCTGGTGGTCTGTATAAATTCGACACTGCGCTCCGTACAGATAATGTCTCCATATCTTAAGAGCGAAAACCACCGCGGCCAGTTCCAGATCATGAGTGGGGTAATTCTGTTCGTATTCCTTGAGTTGTCTAGAGGCGTAGGCAATAACCCTTCCCTTCTGCATAAGTACAGCTCCAAGTCCTAGTTTGGAGGCATCGCTATACATGTCGAAGCTCTGATTGCACTCTGGAAGGGTAAGGATTGGGGCGCTTGTAAGTCTCCTTTTTAGTTTCGAAAAACTCCTTTCACAGTTTTCCGTCCATTTATACTTCTTATCCTTCCGGGTGAGAGCTGTTAAAGGAGCTGCAATCCTCGAGAAGTTCTCCACAAATTTTCTATAATAGCCTGCCAGCCCAAGAAAACTTCTGATTTCGCTGGCATTCTTCGGCCGACTCCAGTTATTCACATCTTCAATCTTTATTGGATCTTCCATAATCCCGTCTTTGGAAATAATGTGACCCAAAAGGCCCACTTGGTCGAGCCAGAAATTACATTTGGAAAATTTTGCGTATAGTTGCTTTTCCCGAAGAATCTCTAATACTACCTTCAGGTGCTCAGCGTGCTCTTCCTGGGTCCTCGAATAAATAAGAATATCGTCGATGAAGACAATCACAAATTTGTCGAGGAACGACGAGAATACCCGATTCATAAGGTCCATAAACATAGCAGGAGCATTCGTCACGCCGAAGGGCATAACCACAAACTCAAAGTGTCCGTACCTTGTTCGGAAAGCCGTCTTTGGAATATCCTCCCGTTTTACTCTAACTTGATGATAACCATACCTCAAATCAACTTTTGAGAAAACAGTGGCTCCCTTTAATTGATCAAACAGGTCATCTATCCTCGGAAGGGGATACCTGTTCTTGATCGTTACGTTGTTCAGCGCTCGGTAATCTATGCACATTCGCATAGATCCGTCTTTCTTCTTCACAAACAGTACCGGAGCTCCTCACGGGGAATGACTAGGGCGAATAAATCCCTTATCCAGCAACTCCTATAACTGTTCCTGAAGCTCCTTCAATTCAACTGGCGCCATACGGTAAGGTGCCTTGGAGATCGGGTTGGTACCAGGAACCAATTCGATCTCAAATTCCACCTCTCTATCAGGGGCTAATCCAGGTAATTCATCTGGGAAAACTTCTGGGTAATCGCACACCACCCAAACGTCTTCCAGCTTCTGGTTCTTCACTTGACTGGCATCAACCACAGATGCTAGAAATCCAGTACATCCTTTGTCTAACATCTTCTGAGCTTGGAGAGCTGATAAATATTTCCCGGTTCTTTTCCTTGGCTCTCCGATGAATTTGAACATAGAACCTGCCTTAGGTCGAAAGACCACCTTTCACTTACGGCACTCAATAGAAGCACCGTATTTACTCAGGAAATCTATTCCCATTATAACGTCATAATCTTGCATGTCGAGTACTATCAGATCGCAGTAAAGTTCCCTTCCTGCAATTCCGACCGGCACCGCACGCAGCACATGAGTGGATGTCATTATTTCTCCCGAAGGTAGGGTTGTTAAGAACCTGCAGTCTAACACTTGCGGAAGCCTATCTATCTTCTTGGTATATGGCACCGAAATGAACGAGTGCGTTGCCCCAGTATCAAATAATGCAGTAGCATACTGATTGAAAATAAGTATCTGACCTGTGACAACCGTAGAAGCTTCCGCAGCGCCCTCCTTGGTAACTGAGAAACCCCTGACATTTATTTATGTTGGAGGGGCCTCCAACATCGGAGTACCCTCCATCTCGGCTGGCATATAGTGTAATTTCGCTGGTGCCCCCTGGTACTGAGCTAGTGGTTGGGGAGAGGCCTGGTTCTTGGTAGGGCAGTAAGCCGCCATATGCCCTTCCACACCACAAATGTAACACCGGTTCGTACCCTTGCGGCATTCCCCGGAGTGGTTTTTCCCGCATGTTGCACATGGGGAAGGCTTGGGATGTTTATTTGCTGGGCCCCCTTGAGGGTTGTTCCATGGCTTTCGTTTACCACTTTGATCTCCCTTCCAATTCGCTTGGGTGCTCTGGGACTTTTGACCTCCTAAGCGATCATTAATGGAAAGAATATTAAGGGTAATGAGAGAATGAATCGAGCATCTTGGAATGAACTTGATTCTTACTTTCATTCATCGCCTTCCTTTGCTGATTGATACTATTCAGGTAGTGCTCAGTGAGTAGAGCACTACTAAACAGTTCCTCGGCGGTCTGGGGCCTGTTAACTCCACCAGCCACGTTCAGAGCTATTTCGGGCCGTAACATTTTCAACATAAGTCGGACCCTCTCTTTCTCCGTGCGGACCAGCTCAGGGCACAGACGAGCCAGTCGATTAAATTTCTTCACGGCTTCATTGACCGAGAGATTGCCCTGCCGGAATTCCTTAAACTCGTCGTAGTGTTTGTTTGTAACCCGCATATTGAAGAATTCTTCAAAGAATTCTGATTCGAAATCGGACCACGCCATCTGGTTTACCTGTCTCTTGGTCTTGACCCTCTCCCACCACATTCTGGCATCCCCAGAAAGGCAGAATGATGCACACTTGACCTTCTCATGCTTAGGCCAGTCCAGCAGCTCCAGTGTACTTTCCACCGTCTTGAACCATGCCTAGGCATCCCATGGTTCACCAGTACCCGAAAAATTTTCCGGTTTTAGTCTCAAGCACTGGATCAAATAAGCCTCCTATCGTGCCACAGTGGTCGAGCCCGGCGGAGGAGTGTGCGTAACCGTAGGCGCCACAGGTATAGCAGTCTGGTTCACTGGTGGAGTAGTAGAATTTTCCTGTTGGTTCATTAAGGTGTTAATAGTTTGCTACTGCTCGGTAACCTGACGTTGGAGCTGGGTTACTAATTGCATTAGGTCAGGCATTGGAGTTGTCTCGTTAAGCCGGTTACTCTGTCTTCTAGCCATGCTTTTCTTCACCAAAGACAAGTATGGCCAATATCAGTATTTTTTTATTCCTACCCCTATATTATTCTAGATATTTGATTCATAAAAGAAGATAAAATATCGTTCACAGTTACATATCTTAAAGTACTTTTCATCATAACCATCGTTCATACTTGCATATCCTAAAATCATAAAACATCCTAAAAGTGCTTACTACTATAAGATATGCAGAAAGGTACTTACTTGGAAGCGGCAGGAAGGAGGCTTGATGTGTGTGTAGTGAGATGGTAACTGCTCTGATACCAACCTGTAACGCCCGCCTTTTTTTTCATAAAGCGGCGTTACGCTAACCATACATGAATATATAACACATCTTAATGCAGCGGAATCATAAATTCTTTTACACATGCTTTTAACCATGCGACTAATGCTTAAATCATATACACATATCTAGCATCATGATATCAACTTTTCGTAACACATTCATAAGCATTTCAGGTAACTTATAACCAGCATGCATAGCATCATGATGTTTACTTTCCATAACTTATTCATCATGTCATTCAGGTAGCAAGTAGTCTTACACTTGTTGATTTGGTTTTTAGACCTTAGGTAGAGAAGATGGGGAAGACCTTGTTGCTCCTTGATCACCCTTGCCCTTGAACTCTTGTAGATAGCTCTTAATCTTGACGAATGAAGCCTTCTTGTGAAGTTTTTCCAAAGGGAAACCCTCCTATAAGTTTCGGCTTGAAGGAGAAATCAGGAGGAAGGAAAGTGACTTGGTGGAGAAGGAAAGGAAGTGTAACTCCCATTCCTTTATATCACATTAAGGAGGGCAAATGAAGAGTCATGGTACTTTTTCTCTTGGTGCCTCTTCATTTTCCTTTAGCCTTAACATAATTCCACTTCATTCCCTCATAGCATTCCCTTTCTAGGTGAATTGGTTAAAGCATACATGGTTGTACAAGGGGTCCAAGGTTCAATCCTTGGCCCATGCCCATTATTTTTATTTTCTTTTATTTTATTTTTCTTTATTTCTGAAAATTCCCTAAAACTCACCCATAATTATGCTAAAATTCCTAATTATAATTCTTTTATATTTATTTTAAATTCTACCAAATTAAACTCATTTTTGGAGCCCATATAAGGCCCATTAGTACTTAGTTTCTCAATTTAAATGAGAAAATCATAGGTTTCTTGATTAAAATTTGTGTTAATATTTCTAGGTCCCTTGGAAAATTATCTAGACATGCTCAATATTTTAAGAAAATATTAAGAGAATTTTCTGGGTCGTTACAGTTTAGTTTCCCAAATTAAACCTAACACTTCTCCCCCTTTGCCTAACATTAAAAAGACCCAACAATATCCCAATTATTGGTTCTTTTAATCCCTAATGATCATAAACAATGTGTACTAACCCCCGTACACTTATTTTACATCACTTGGACACAAATCTGCTGCTGAACACCCAATCCAGCCCTGACCAGTCGATTGCCCCCCAGGGTAGTCGACTGATACTCTGAAAATCAGTTTCTCAGGCCACATTCAGAAATGCGCCAGAAATTCTACAAATCTCCAAAAATTCTCAAATTTTATGGGGAGATTTGTGAAGCCTATATCTATTTGGGAAAAATATGTTTCCAAATAAATGTACTCCAAATCCAATGATTGACAAGAAACTCAACTTCTCCTAAAATGTATCATTTAAACTTCTCCCAAAAGTCCTAATTGTGACCTTTCCTTGGTATCTCTTCTAACACCTGACCATGATACATTTCTAGCATTGAATTAATGGTATTTACCTATTAAACCTTAATTTCATCAAATATACTCCTATTTTCATCTTTTCTCCATAAATTCCTTTTTAATGTGTCAATTCTCTAGGATTAAGACTTACCCAAGTCTTCCAACCCTTTTGGCACATTTCCTAGTCTACCTTGACTTCCTAGAGAACCCATCTCTTGAGATCCATTTACCATGGACCTCAAAGACTCCAAGAGCTCCTTCCTTGAGCTCTTAGCCATAGCCACCTCCCTAGGGACTCAATCCACACTAGACCACACTGGTGAGCCCCCGGTGATTCTTGGCCTACAATGTGAACCCTCTTAACCTTAGACACCTTGTCTTTGATTAAGTCATTTTCTTTCCCGTTGAATGAGACCCCCTTTCCATTCTTGGACTTCTCCTTCTTGCCATGATCCTATGTCTTCCCAGCATATTTCTTTTTGTTGGCATTGGAGACTCTACACCGATAACCTAAACCCGATCTATCATAGTTGGGTTTTAGACTACCCAACACCAAATCAAGCCTTGCCCTCAAGGCTTGATTTTTCCTTGCCAAGGTTCTAACCTTAGTATCTATATGTCCACTTTGGACATCCCTAGACCTACCCGTCTTCCTAGGCATGTGTCTCCCCTTCTTGGGGTTAATGCCTTGATCCTTAGGTACAAAAATCATAGGTCTATCATGATGCATGCTTTTCCTAGGGTTTTGATCTACCTTGTTAACCCTATTCCTATCATCATACCTAAAAGCATGGTTATGCACAAGCAAATAATTTTCATTAATTCTAGCATGCATGGATGTATAATTAACTCTATTTTTATCATGCATAGAGGAACTTGAATTTAAATTACATTTTAACTTAGGGTTAGGAATTACCTCCCTTACCCTTGTAGTTCCTCCTTGACGTGAGTTTCTTTTCTTCCTTTCCTCCTTCTCCCATCTTCTCAAGTGTCCCAATTTCTTTAACTCTCCTTTTCATGGACACTTAGTGTGGTAGTGCCCCAGCTCTCCACATGTGAAGCATCGAATCCTCTTCTTTTTCTCTTGGGCTTCTCCAATCCTACACTTCATGTTAGAATTTAATTGAATTGAGATAGGATTAGAGTGTACCTCTTTTTTCTTACCCTTTGGACACTTGTCTTTGTCGTGTCCCTTTTCGTTGCAACCAAAACATATGAGATGGTCATTTTTCTTTGCTTTGGTGGAGGTGGAGGCTAGGTTGACTTCTTCTTCAACCTTGGATGAAGTGGATGCTTCCTCTTGTTCCGGCATGGTTGAGGGTCTCTCCTCCCCCTCAATCCTTGACGTTGACACCTCCTCTTCTTCTCTTGAGGAAGCGGATGATCTCTCAATTTCTTCTTCCACTTCACTTGATGAGATGATCAATTCTTCTCCTTTTTCTTCTTCTTGACCCATTTGACTCATCACTTTGGGTTCTTCCATTAGTTGAGCTCGGGTAGGGTTTTCATCAAATTCTTCTAATTTGATCCACACTTCATATGCATTTTTTATATACCCCTACACAATTCCACACGTTAGTAGGCAAAATGTTAACTAAAGTTGCAATTACCTTTTCGTTTGCCTTGGATTGATTTTGTTGTTCTTGATTCTAATATCTAGGCCTAAGCTTCTTCCCGTGCTTTTCCTTTGGAATCTCGAAGGGCTCTTCAAGCGCAATCCGAAGGTCCCACTCCATTCCGAACCACGTCTCCATCCTTGTCTTCTAATATGTGAAATCTTCATGGTCGTAAGGCGGTGGAGTGTAGATGTCGTCCCCAAATTTAACTTCCATGTTCTTCCTCTAGCGTTCTTTTCTCCTTTGGTGGTTAGTTCAATCAAGAGCGGACTTTCACTCTGATACCACTTGTTAGATCGATCCGGTTGCTAGAGGGAGGGGGGTGAATAGCAAATCTTCGATTCATTCACCTACATTGTTAGTTGCTCAAGAGGAAATGTAAAATACGGCGATTCAAAAATTTGGACCAAAAAAAAATTCAGGATTTTTTTTCTGAATTGAGTCTAGGGTTTTGGCCCTACGGGAGGAGCCCAAGGGGCTTTCGGGTAAACTCTAAATTATGAGAGGGTAAATAATTTAACCATAGAAATTATTTGAGGTTAAATTATAATAAATGGGAGGGTTAAATGATTAAACCCTTTGCCCTAAGAGTAGGATTGGAATTTCTAATGTTGAAGGGCCTTTCTATAAAAATCCCCTCGCCTTGAAACTCCACCATTCGCTCGGCAGCAGCCAGAACCTGTAGCCAAGCACCCCCGACTCCTCGTGCCCTAACCGCAGATGCGCCGCCCCTTCCTCCTTTGTTCTCTTCTCCCCTTGCGTGCCCTAGCCACGACCACAAACGATCTCTCCTTCCTCCCTAGCTCTCCAAGCATGCGACCACGCTTCTCCAGCCGAGCCATGGCGATCTAGGGCACGGTGGCGAATCGGGCAGGGATCTAGGGTTGCAACCATAAGAATTTTTAGATTTAGATAATGCTTAAATGGTTGATGCTATTGGTATAGATCTGGATTTGTGTAATTGGAACTGGTTTTAGTTTGGATTTCTGTTTGATATCGTGAGATTGATTGCCGTGAGTGCGGTTTAGTTTTGTTCTTGGGTTGGTGGGGTTCATTCTCCTTGTTCTTGGAGTATATTTTGTGTTTGCTTCAGATTTCAGAAGTTTAATAGGGTTTCTAATTAGATTTGATCTCGCATGTTTCTGTTGGAGCTCTGCCGTGATTTCTGATTGGTTTTCTTTGCCGTGTGATTCGATTACCTCAAGGTCTTGCAGAAATTGGGGATTTTGGGTTTCAAATCACTTGTTCATTTCCTCCTCATAAGTTTGGATTAGTGTTGATTGTTGTTTCCCAGATCTTGATGGAGTTGTGTATGCGTTATCCACCAAGGGGGATCACTGCCATGTGTTTTGCTTTCACTAGGATGTTGGGTTGTGAGATGGTGTTACCAGCCGTGAGTTTCCTCATGAATTGCTCTGTTGTGGAGAGGGTTTGACACTGTGATGAAGTCGTGGGCTTCAGTTGGTTTTAGTGTCTTGATCTTGTGATCTTGCTCTGTTTATTTTGCTTTTTTTTCTTCTTCTTTTGTTCAGGTCTGATTTGAGTGATACGTGTGGTTTGTGTTTTAGTTTCTTGAATCCTGACCGGGAGCTACCCCTTTAATTTTATATTGGTAATTTGGATCTTGGGTTAGACTTGGGTTAAATTTAGGTTGGACCCAAATAATTAAATGGTTACGATAATAGGATCACTACTAATATGAGTTAGTAGTTGATTAGCTACTTTTACGTAGATCGCTATGAGTGATGTATTTGATACAGGACACTGACTTGACTATTTCTTTGCAGATTTTGGACGTGAGGTTCTCTTCGCGTAAGAGCACCTACTCGGAGGCGGGTACCCTTTGACTTATCTTTTAGATATTGTCAAATTGCTATGCATGGTTTATAATAGATAACAGTAAGTTTATATGTTGTATCTACTTTAGTATACCTGTACCTGATATCTGTTGTATATCTTTGAGGTTATCTCCCTTTTTGCTTCATACAGTCTCAGTAGTGGTTATGTGTATATATATATGTGCATAAATGTAGTGATATGCTCACTTGCATTTAAAATTGATGGATTATTGGTTATTTTGTCAGTATACCTAGTAGGTTACTTGTATCCCATGAAATAGGATTCAGATCTATACCTAGCACACTGAGGTGTTAGTTGAGGACTTGGAGAGTGTTATATGTGTTTGGATCATGCACCATCCTTGCATTATTGCATGCTGACAATCATCGGCTCTTATGTAGTCTGAGCCCATCGTCAGTTACATGAGGATATGCACACACATCCACTCAGGGGTAGTGGCTACCATAGGGTGTGTGCATTTGCCCTGTATTGCTCCGTTCGGCCATGATTTGGAGGGTGGTTTCGGGCGTGGTAGCAGTCAGGGATCCCTTCTCGTCCTGAGACACGAGAAGATGAGAGCTAGACTCCCCCATTGCTTGGGGTAGGAGAGTAACCTCCGCCAGCATCCTGTCCACTCGGTCACTCAGGAGGAGTGATAGCAAGGTGCGTACAGTTGTCATAGCCCTATCCATGCGGACGTTCATTTATGATAGGTGGACGGTGTCTGACTAGTGTCAGGGGTGACACATATCATTGTACCATGTGCATATTTTGCATCGTGCATTGTTTGCTGCATTGGATTTCTGCACTTGATTGACATGCATATACTGGAGACTTGTTTATCTTGGATTATATGTTATACTTGTTTCATAGGGATTTATTTCACCCTCTGCAGGATAAATGGATTCTGGCATGTACCTTTATTCAGTGTCTTTAGCATATACCCTTGTCTATTATTCATATGAGACTGTATCAGCGTAGATTCTATTGTTATTATAACGTACTATGCATATCTGATGGGTAGTCACTCAGTTTATGGACTCACACCATTGCCATACTTTTTGATTTTAGGTTGATATCTTCTAGGAGGGTCCGAGTCGCCAGTCCCGTGCTTAGGACTACCTTCGATTTGGGTTTTATATGCTACTTTCTATTTGTGGTCCATGTTATGTTTTATTCCGTTACATTGGATTCTCGTGGACTTGTAGTTTGTGGTTGACTTTATGGGATTGTACTTTTGAGTCCTATGTTGGACTGTGTGTGATTTTTGTTGCGTTCCTGCCCCCTGGCAGCTCAGGTAAGTTCGTATTTTGGGTTTATGAGTAAATTGTCGTATATCTTGTTATTCTGTTTGGATTTGAGGCCTGAGGCCTATAGAAACTACGTAGTATGGTTATATATGTTGTGTGTATGTGTAAATTGTTCGCCAGACAGGGGAGGTGCTGTCCGATTTTCTATTGGATCAGGGCTCCTAGGTGTCAGGGCGTGACAATATTTTTTGGTATCAGAGCTCAAGTTATCGGATACCTTGAGGACGTGGATTTTTGGTAATTATCTGATAACAATTTATTTTGGTATCAGAGCGTAGGTTTGCGATGCCTACTTGTTTTACGAGTCTTTTCAGATTTGTTCGGAGTAGTTTTATCGATGTGATTGTACTTTGGGACTGGGCAGCGACAGGACCTCTCCAGACGACAAATACGTAAATTGGTAAAGTTGTCCATTTTATCTTGTTTGTAATACTTGGTAATAATTCAACAGGTATGACTCGGGGTGCATATGTTCCTACGCCGAGACGTGGTCCGGGACGACCACGTAAGAGGGCTTTAGAGTCACAGACTGCAGGGTCACCTGAGAGACCCACTGAGGCAGAGTCTGTTAGTCATAGCCAGACTCAACAAGATAATCCGAGGGGCCAGAATTCCCATACTCAGAGGGTCCCTTCCCCTTTTCCGTCAGTAGTTCCTACTATTCCTCTTGTTGTATCCGCTCCGGTATTATTCCCCAGGTTAGCAACAGTACCCCCTCCGACAGATCCAGTACCATTAGGATCTGCTTCGGTTTTCCCCACTGTTCCGTCAGAGACGCCTGTTACGACATATCCTATTGTCTCTTCTATGGCGACTGTTCCGACGCATCCGGTAGTTACTATTGAGGCAATCTGTGGTCCGGAGTGACCAAGTACTTTGATGTTTGGGCAAAGGGTTTAAGTTAGGTTTTCCTTGTGTTCTAATATGTGTATGTTGAGTATGCAGGTTGTACCGGTTTACACATGTTGAGTTAGCTGAGGCAAGGGACAAGAGCCGAGGGAGGAGGACTCCAAGGGCAAGCCGGGAAGTGAACTTCAAAGGGCACACGTGAAGGATGACATGGAGGCAAGTCGAGGACTTACGTGTGCATCCAAGGGACGATAGCCGGTGGAAGAGGACTTCAAAGGGCAAGCCAAAGGAGAGGACCTGAAGGCACACGTGGAGGAGGGCCAAGAAAGTGAGTAGGAGTGTTGTGGTAGGCTGGGTAGTCGACTGGGGGTTGTCCAGTCGACTGCCAAAACTCACAGAATGGTTTTGGCCCTGGACCAGTCGACTGCTCTGGGAGCAGTCGACTGGTGTACAGCTGGACTCGAATGTTGGGGCTGTCAACGGTCGAATTCTGAGTGGGGCAGTCGACTGCCCTGGGAGCAGTTGACTGCCATCGAGGTTTTCAGCCCGAGTTCTATTTAAAGAGAACTCGGTTTGGGCTGAGTTTCTTGACGAAACAAGCTTGGTTAAGGCTTGTTAGTAGTCTCTTGAGTCCAGATCGTGTCAAGGTGTTGTGGCGAGGTTTCTCCACCCACAAGGAGCGACGAGGGCTAGCCGGAGGTTATCCGGGGATTGATCCACCGATGGATTCTTGGATTAGTCACCCGTCTGGGTTGGATACCAAGTGAATCGGTTTGTTAGCACTGCTTTCTTTGTTGTTTGTGTTTATTATTATTGTTTCCGCTTGCGCATACTAACAACGTAGGAAGAACAAGCTGAAGAATCGCTATTCACCCCCCTCTAGCGGACGGAAACGATCCTACAGTTACCTCGTTGGTACCTGTTCCGGCTATCGCCACTATTCCATCGAAGACGACTATACCTGCTCTGATTTATCCTACTGTTCCACTAGCAGTACCGGTTCCACTTTATTCTGTGGTTATACCAGCGGTACCGGGTCCATCTTATCCGACTATTCCACCTGGGATGCCTGCTTCGATGTATTCTACTTCTCCCCCAATTATGACTACTTCAGCATACCCCACTGCTCCGACTATGATGCAGGCCCCGGTGCTCCCTTCAGTCTCACCTGCATTAGCTGCCCTAGGATTTCTTGGAGTACCTACGGTACCACCCGCAGTGCCCGTCCCGATCCTGCCAATGGCTCCATCCATGGTCCCTGCTCCGGTATTCCCCACTGTGCCCCCTGCGGTATCTGCTTCTACAGTTGGCGTTATGGATCAAGCCCGGATTCCGATGCTGGCAGAGTCCGTAAAGGGTCAGTTCACGTTATTCCATGGAGGACCGGATCCGACCGTGGCTCGAGCTTGGATCAGGACATTAGAGAGCACCTTCCGATATGTGACATGCTCGGACTGGGAGAAGGTCAAGCTGGCCATTTATCATCTACGAGATTAGGCGTATACTTGGTGGACTACACAGCAGACTATCATCGGGGTGCAGTACATCACATGGGACACCTTCAGAGAGGCATTTGTGGCGAGGTACCTTCCAGCGGCCTTTCGTTCGGCGATGCGACAGGAGTTTCTGAATCTCCAGTAGGGAGATCGATCTGTACTAGAGTATGAGGCGGAGTTTGACCGCCTAGTAGAGTATTGTCCTCATATGGTTGCCGATGACATAGAGAGGACGACGCAGTTTCACCAGGGCTTAGCGGCGTACATTCAGGTTCGTATGTCGGGATTTGTTGCTACATCCTACCGAATGGAGTTAGAGCGAGCTCTTGTTATCGAGATGACCCAGCATACACTGTTTGGAGATAAGAAGAAGGGTAAGCAGGTCGTACATGACTCAGTTCAAACTCAGCAGTGCAGACCACTGGGCAGAAGCGCGACAGTGAGAGAACCTTTGAGGCATCATTTAGACCCCAGAAGTCGGGTCGTTCTTCAGCAGGACCCTTCCGGTCTCAGCAGAATCAGGAGAAGTTTACTGATGCATCACACTGTGTACAGTGTGGATCTCAAGAGCATATTAGGGCGGATTGTCCATTGGAGCATTCGGTTTGCTACTATTGCAAGCGTCTAGGACACCTGAGCCGAGACTGTGCACTGAAGGCACAGAACGAGAAGAATGGAACTGCTAGACAGAGTGGACATTCTGGACAGTCAGGATCACAGAGGGGAGGGCATAGGACACAATCTTCCTTCCGTCAGCCACCGTTCGCCCCTCCATCACGTGCCTATTTTATGCCGGGATATGAGGCCAGCTATACCCCACCTATTGCTCAGAGTTTAGAGGTAGGACCTCATCAGCAATCTATCCCTCTGTAACGCCCCAAATTTTTGGGCTTGTTTTTCTTTGCAATTGTACGACTTTATTTGATAAGAAATAAAAGTCCCAATATGTGATTTCATAAAACCCCTATATGCGATTGCATAAATTTTAATTGATGATTTCATGTGATTGCATAAGAGTATGATTTCATGTGATTACATTATGATGTGATTATGCAAAATGCGAAGTATGTAATTTCATGATTGATTATAAGATTTGATTAAGAGGGATTATGAAATTACATAAGGAGTGAAATGTGATTCATGAATCACATATGTGATTTCATGAATTCGAATTCATGAAATCATATGGAATGGAATGGGCTTAGTGGGCTTATGCTTGATTAAAACCAAGAGGAGCAAAAATGTGCTCTCACCAAGGATTGAACCTTGGTACTCTTGGCAAGCAAAGCCTTGAGGAGTAGACTTGGTGACCATCTCACCAGGGGAGAAGATGTTGAGAAGGAAGTAGGGAAATCCTTGTTAAGGGTTAGGGAAGGTGAAGAGGTGGAAGAAAACTCTTGGTGAAACACCCCTTGGTGAAAGGGTGCTTAGTGAAGAGGCACCATGCCTCTTCACTAAGTATAAAAGGGGGAGGAGAGTGTGAGAGCACAATCACTCATTCCCTCCTCTTGCTATTGCCGAGAGCCCCCTTCCACTCCTCCCTCCAAACACTAATCTTCCTCCCCTCCCCCAAGTGGCCGAAAGCCACCTTCTTCTCCCCTTCTCCACCGAAGCCAAGCAACACTCTCCCCTTGTGGTTGCCGAAACCCAAGGTTAGGGTTGACATTCCCTAAACTCCCTTGAGTACCTCTTGCAAGACAAGGAGCATTCAAGGATCTCAAGGGCAAGGACCAAGGGCACCATCCCTCCAAGTTAAGGGTACCATCCCTCCAAGTTAAGGGTACCATCCCTCCAAGTTAAGGGTATACCCTAAGGATTTAGCGAAAAAGGTAAGTGCCCCTCGCCTGTAGCATAATTGTTTGCGAATAAGTTGCATGATGTCCTCTAAAAGTTTCGGCCACTACCCTAACCAAGGGTTAGGGTGTGCCATATGCTACTACATGTTTGATTAAATGCTACATAATGTATGGAATGTTGTATGATAAATTCTTGATGACATGTATGTTTCGGCCAACCCTAAACTAGGGTTAGGCCTTGGACAAAACCCCATGCTATGATTGCTTCCATGATGCTTGATATGATTATGAGGAAATACAACTCAATGCAAGAGGTCCAACCTCTTTACAACATTCGGCCAACCCAAGAATAGGGTTAGGTCCTAAACCTATTTACATGCCATGCTACCCTAATGAATGCTTATGATATTGCATGCTTTGAATGACATGAACCATGCTTGTATGATCTAGGAAAGTGAAGAATGCATGATGATGATTTTCGGCCAAGGGAACCCTTGGACCTTATTTATGTTCACTTTTCATGAAAGCATGTTATACTATGATATGAATGAAATGCATGAATGAATACCTATGTAATGCATAAATAGTTATCATGGATTATGAGTTTATGTATGATGAAGGCTAAGGCCTAAAGTAATGCTCCCTTGAAAGGAAGGGACTAAGAGCATGCTTAAAAAGGGAAATGTACATGATAACTATGTTACTTTATGATTGGCTTGTACCACAAACTCTTAAATGAGTTCATGATGGGTCCTAGGCTGAAGGACTTTTTGAGAAGGCCTAGAGACCCCCAGGCTGAAGGATTTTCAAGAAGGCCTAATAAGGAACCCTTCTAGGTCAAGGCTAGCTACCTTGTGCCTAAATAGGGTTCATGTGCACAAAACTAAGGGTACAAGCCGGGGCCCCCAAAAGATGACTATGTTATATTCAAGTACTATGTATATGTTTTCAAAAAGGAAATCTTTTCATGAAATTACTATGCTCACTATGTCTACCATGCTTAATGATCCCATGTCTTTACACGTTATGTTTACCATGCTTAATGACTTCTATGCTTAACATGTTATGCTTCTATGCTATACTTGATATGCTTACGAATTGACGACGTTTTGTGAGTAGGACAAGGCCTTACTAAGCATTGCTTATAGTTTTAGTGTTCTTATGCTACAGGACACTAACTAAGGAAGCTGCAGGAAGAAGAGCAAGGGAAATGTGATAGTGACGGTGGATTAAAGATCTTGCTCGCTCTATGTTTTGTTTTCAATTTTGAAACCTAAGGATGTTATACACCTTCTTCTGCACACTACTCTAAGATTGCTCTTATGTTTGGCATTACTCTACTTCATGATAAGTTTTTGCTATACTTGTGAACATATGATGTCTCCATCTTGACTGTATGGATACACCACTCTATTCGATTATGCTAAAGTAGTTGATATGATACTTCCCTCATAACATTCTATCTTGTTTATGCTCATGATCCACTAAAACTCTATCATACTTGCCATGCCTAGTTATGCTTAGATCACTTATGATATTCGGCCATCACTTGCTGGTTTGAGTCCTCTCATGTTCAACACCCTTATGCTCCCCATGTTGCATGCCACGATCATGTTAAAACCTTCCATATGTTTAGATCCTTACTTGTCAATATTGTATCATGCGCATGGACACCACATACTTTATGCATTTCATGAAACTTGCTCCTAAATGCTATAATGCCCATACATGTTTCGGCCTACTCATGTATAAAATTTGTTTTTAAACCCTAGGCTTCATGCTCTCACGTACAAGCATGATCTACATGCTTTCAAGTCTTATGCTTCCGCTCTTGTATGATCGCATGCATCTAAAGCTTAGATGGAAATGAATACATGAAGTAGTCATGTTAACATTACGTGAATGATGTTATGCTTCCGCTATATGATGCATAAAGTAGTATAAATATAAGCATTAGTAAAGATGTTATGAATGTTAAAGTAACGCCACAAATCCTTAGAGGATTTAGGGCGGGACTTTACAGTTGGTATCAGAGCAAAGTCTACCTCACCACTATCACACTCCTCAAAGCTCTCAACCTGCTGCTTCCAAGTAAGATTCTAAACCTACTCTTTCTTTTATGCTTGGTAATATGTGCATGCATGGATATAGGAATAACCCTTACCTTATACTAGTCTTATCTCTTATGAAGATGGCTAGAAGACGTAGTACCCGTCTTAACGGGACTGCCCCTCCACCACTCACTGAGACGGCGCTACCACCGCGCAATGAGACTGTACCCCCTCCAGATCTGGCGCATGTAGTGACAGAACTACAACGCCAGATCACGGAACAACAACTGATCATCACTAATCTGATGGGTCAGCAAGGGAACCCTACCACACCACCGTCGGTAAACCAGACAGTCATCCCAGACGCAACCCCGGTTACGCCAACTCCGCCAGTCGCCCCTGCCGCGGTAGCCCGACCCGAGGCTTACCTCATCCAATGGCAAAGGCTAAAACCGGAAAGTTTCTCCGGTGCTGGTGAACCCTGGGACGCGCAGGCCTGGTTCAAAACGATAGAAAGCACCATGGAATTGCTCGACTGGCCCGAGCAAGAGAAGGTCAAATGCGCATCATTCTGCCTCTCGGGAGATGCGCGCATGTGGTGGGAAAAGATAAAGAACAAGCGCCAGGTGGCCCAGATGACATGGAAGGACTTTGAATCGGAGTTCTTCGAGGAGTTCTTCCATCTGCGAGTCACCAACCGACATTTCGACGAGTTCACCGAGTTCCGACAAGGCGGACTAACGGTCAGCGAAGCAATGATGAAGTTCAATCGACTAGCCCGCCTTTGCCCGGAGCTAGTCAGCACCGAAAGAGAAAAGGTCAGACTGATGATAAAAATGCTGCGGCCTGAAATTGCCCTAAATGCGGCCGGCGGACCCCACCGGCCACAAACCGCGGAAGAACTATTCAGCAGCGCCCTGACTGCTGAGCACTTTCTGAATAGCATTAAGCAGCAAAAGAAGATGCTGACTGACAACCAGAACCAATTCCAAGCCGGAGGTCAGAAGCCTCAGAATAGCCATGGGAAGGGGAACCACAAGGGCAAAAGAAAGAACGACTCAAAGGATGGTCCCCCCACCAAGCAACCCAAGTCTGAACTCTGCTCTACCTGCGGCAAGCAGCACCCAGGAGCTTGCCTCCTGGGGACGAACAAATGTTACAACTGCGGCCGGCCGGGACACAGAGCCCGCGACTGCCGCTCCAAGAAGCGGACATCACCCCAATCGCAAGCACCACCGCCCGCAGTAGCGCCACCGGCTACAACTAATGCAAGGGTTTTCTCATTATCTAAGGAAGACGCAGCCAACGCGACGAACGTGGTCTCAGGTCAGATAATCATTTACAGTCAGCATGCTACTGCTTTATTTGATTCTGGAGCTACGCACTCGTTTATTTCCATGCCATTTACTGCAAAGTTAGACATATCTCCTCATGTTATGAACTGCAAGTTTCTTACAACTTTACCCTCGGGAGATATTATACCTTCTACCCATATGATGCGAGCCGCACCGATCAGAATCGCCGAGAGGGAACTCTATAGCGATCTGATAGTGCTGGACATGCAAGGCTATGACATCATACTAGGCATGGATTTTCTGAGTAAATACGGCGCTTCTATTGAATGCCGTAAAAGAAAAGTGGTCTTCCGACCTAAGGCGGACACCAAATTTGAATTTATCGGAGAGCCAAGAAAGAAGCCAGGAAATTCTTATCAGCTCTCAAACCCAACAATTATTAAGAAAAGGATGCACTGGGTTTCTAGCACATGTGGTCAACGCAAGCCAAGAAAAGGACCAGAAGCTAGAAGATGTCAGAATAGTATGCAAATACCCAGGATGTTTTCCCCGATGACCTACCAGGGTTAGCCCCTGATAGGGAAATCGAATTCGAGATCGACTTGATGCCGGGTACAAATCCGATCTCCAAGGCGCCTTACCGGATGGCGCCAGCTGAATTAAAAGAACTACAAGGACAGCTACAGGAGCTGCTCGACAAGGGACTGATACGCCCTAGTCACTCTCCCTGGGGAGCTCCCGTGCTATTCGTGAAAAAGAAGGACGGGTCGA
>JAGFNQ010006652.1:0-213291 GCA_024364735.1 Boesenbergia rotunda
TTTCCTAATTCCTTAATAAAGTATGTATGAGACTTAATTTATCAAGTCTCATTAATTGAATTAGGAACCGGATTTCATAATTCTAATTTTATACTTTATTAAAGGAATTGTTTTGGGAAATAATTTCCTAAATTGTCATAATTAATTTCAGAAATAATATGTTTATGACTTTGATTTATCTAAATCAAATCTTATTAAATTAAGAGACATGAGTCCTTAATTCAACCACATATTATTTTCATGAAAATCTCATTTAAGAAAACTCTATAGGAAACCATTTTCCTAATTAATTTTGG
Source organism: Boesenbergia rotunda (assembly GCA_024364735.1). Classification (NCBI taxonomy): domain Eukaryota; kingdom Viridiplantae; phylum Streptophyta; class Magnoliopsida; order Zingiberales; family Zingiberaceae; genus Boesenbergia; species Boesenbergia rotunda. The sequence goes on from JAGFNQ010006652.1 coordinate 297, forward strand.
AGACAACAATATATAAGAGCATCACCTCTTAACTCATATTTTATTAATGGATTTAATTAATTACAACAAATCGTTTTCTAAGGGTGGCTCCCCGAGGCTCAGATACCCAAAGAAAAGTAATTTGTCGTAAATCCAATTTGGTCCGCTTCGGAACCGTAACCAAATTAAACATGACAATCTCATTTAAAATTGGGAAATTAAATTAAAACAACTAACATAAATTGGATGGCTCCCCGAGGCTCAATCCAATATAAAGAATTTGGTTGTCAATTTAAAAATAAATTCAAATTTAATTGTCAATTAATTGTCCATAAATTTGTCTAGTCTTTCTTGAAAGAAAGTGCCCAAAATTGCGAGATTTTATAATAGGTTTTCAGAATAATTGTAAGTTTCTGGTACAAAGAAAACTTACATATTTCCAAAATTGGAAAATTTCTAAAATAGAAAATTTTCCAAAATTGGAAAGTTTCCAAAGATGGGAAGTTTTCACAATTATTATAAAATTTCAGAAACTAGAAAATTTCAAAAGTTTGCGAAATTTCATGAGGATTTCCAAACTTAGAAATTCCTAAATCTAATATTTATTATAATTTGAAAGTTTCCATAATTGAAAATTTTTCTAAAATTGAGATCATGACAAAGTTTTCTGCAAAAACAATTATATTATTATGTCGAACACTAACCGGCTCTGATACCACTGTTGGGACCGGGTGCATGTTGACAAGGATACGGGTTCGTAAATTTTAAAATATTTACGTGCAGCGGAAGAATTAACATAAATAATTTCTCAAATTATTTTTAACCACGCATCTAGCATGCGACCTTATGATGTGTGGACATGATCATAAATTAAAATTTGCAAAAAAGTAAACTAATTTACTAAGTACCTCGCGTAACTCGAAGTAAGGGACGAGATCCAACCGTAGCGTCCCTTGGAAGCTCCGCCTCTATTCGCGTCCACGCCGAGTTCTCTTCGGGATGACTTCGCAAAGCCACGAGTTTTGTGCCGACGAGAACTACTAGATTCTCCAAAGGCACAACTAGAAAAACAAGAGAGAAAGATGGAAACTAACCACCAAGTAACGGAATCAAAATTCCGGGAAAGGAAAGAAGGAGTCGCGATCCGTTTCTTCTTCTTCGGCACCTTCTTGGCGGATGAAGCTCTCGGCCACCCTTGGGATGTGCACCGGCCCTAACGGAGGAGAGAGAGCCGGCCCTAGAGAGAGAGGGGGCCGGCCCTAGAGAGAGAGAGAGAGTTTGAGAGAGAGAGGGAGCTACTAATCTCTTGATAACTCAATTGAGGAATTCAAGCCTAGCCTTGGTTCCTTTATATAGTAGCCTCTCCCTTGCCATGTCTCCCCTTTAACGGAATTAACGGAATAAATTTTCATAAGAAATTTATCTTATAAATTTTCTTATTAATTATTCCGTTATGCCAAGTTTTATTATAACTAATTTTATAATAAAACAAATACATCTCTCTTTTTAATTATGGAATAAATTTTCATAAAATTTATTATATAAATTTTCTCATCATGGAAAAATCAATTCATAATTGATTTTATAAAATAAAAATAAACCATTTAAAGTTTATTTTAATCTCCATAAAAAGAATAAATTTATTATATAAATTTTTCTTTATCATGGAAAAATCAATTCATAATTGATTTTATAAAATAAAATAAACAAATCCATGGTTCATTTTAATTTCCATAAAAAGAATAAATTTATTATGTAAATTTTTCTTATCATGGAAAAATCAATTCATAATTGATTTTTTAAATAAAAATAAACCATTTAAAGTTTATTTTAATTTCCATGAAAACAAATTTATTTATCCATAAATTTTATAAAACAAATTGCGCTTGATTTATTTTATAATTTAAACCAATTAAATTGGTTTCTCTATTTTTGGTGGCCGGCCAAACCAAAGAGGGTGGGCACCTCTTTGGCCGGCCACTCCAAGCCCATCCCCTGCGAATTAAACTCATTTAATTAGCCCAATAAGCCTTCAAAAGACTTAGCCATTTTAAGCTTCCGTTGCGCCTCTGATAAATTCAGATTCGACTTATTTCTCTTAATCAAAAAATCCAATTTTCAACTCGTTTTAAATCCCTCGGATTACTCGTAGTGCGTGTGACTAAATAGGCTTTCGATTTATGTTGGCCATCTATAATTCATTAATTATAGAACGATCATGAGTGGCACCTAGTAGTACATCATGATCCCCAATTAATCGAAAGATCAACGGTTGACCTCAGAAATTATTCTGAAACCCTTCAGCAGCTCTAATGAATCGTGCCCCATTCCCTTCACCATCTTATACCCACTTGGTTCAGGGCATGGTCTGTGTGTGTCAGTCCCCACTAGGCTGACTACGTCACACCTAGCCCAAGTAGTATCTTTCTCGTCCTTTGGATTTCTAATTACTCTCATGTATTTAAGAGACACATACTCTAAACATGATATGCTCTGATCAGAGACTTTGAGTAACAATCCGACGATAGGCCTAGGTATACATCTCCTCGCAAGGAGTGGTGAATCCTTTGTAGGCTGTTCAAACATCTTCGGGCACTTTGGCTTATACCCAACCATCCTGGGTCCACACCTCCTTGGAGATGTTTGCTTAAGATGTTAAAGTATAAGTCTCCATGACCAAGATGACTTAAACACCGCAAGTCAAAGGAACATCGCACTTAAGCTGCGGTAAGAACTTCACTGACCTGTCTATGTATAGACTACCATGTGAAGTTTTACAGTCGGTCACTCCAATGAACTAGTTCCCTTAACTAGCATCCATGTTTATCTCCGGACATCCCAATGTCACCAGCCAGTGAGAATCAGCTGATTAGAGAATAACCCATGCTAGTCTCAATAGAATTGATAGTGTCCATTTTTATCAATTCATCGACTAGGGATATTTTCAATACTTCACAATTGCACATGTAGAGATAATCACTAGTTGTGATCCCATCACAAATTCTCTTATGCTATGAATTGTATTACGGACATTCAGTAGATGAGTTTAAGATCCCAATCAAATACACAAATATGTATACTCAAATAGTGAATTTTCATTTATTAAAATAAATATTTACAATCATAAGGCGATTGCCTTAGGACACTTCTCTCATATCACTAACAAGAACGCCCCGGTTCTGGACTACCGACTATGCTGTCCACGGTTCTGGTACTACCGAAGCTGTGCAATAGGGATGGGCACCTTAAGAATGCCCCGGTTCTGGGACTACCGACTATGCTGTCCTTACCCTAGTAGGTCGGGGCTCGCTACCTCGTATTTACTTAGGATTGCGCGCTTATGATGTATGTATGTGGTACAAGACGGGGACCCCCAATGATGTTATGATTATGTTTAAGTATTTAAAATTATGATTTTAAAAGTTAAGCATCCTTATGTATATGCATTTGACTCATGCATCCATTCGTGATATGCACTTATGCTTATGTTATGATAAGAACCATGCTATGCTTATGTTATGATAAGAACCATGTTATGCTTATGTTATGATAAGAACCATGCTATGCTTATGTTATGATAAGAACCATGCTATGCTTATGCTATGTTAAGAACCATGCTATGCTTATGTTATGTTAAGAACCATGCTATGCTTATGTTATGTTAAGGACCACGTTATGCTCATGTTATGTTAAGAACCATATTATATGCTTTATGCTTATGTTATGCCATGTATCATGCATGTTAAGAATGTCTCTTTATGTTTATGTTTATGTCATGTATCATGTCATGCTACGAACGTTTATCATGTTTATGTTTATGCCATGCTACGAATGTTTATCATGTCTATGTTGATGCCAAGTATTATGCCATACTACGAATGTTTATTATGTCATGTTTATGCCAAGTATTATGCCATGCTACGAATGTTTATCATGTTTAGGTTTATGCTATGCTACGAATGTTTATTATGTTTATGTTCATGCCATGTCAAATATATGCTAAGCGATCATAAATGTTGATGTTCTAAGTAGAGCACCAAGTATGTAAATATTTCATGTGCTCATTATTAAGTGATGAATGGTTTTAGTGAGTAGGAAAGAGTCTTACTAAGTTTGTGTGCTTATAGTCTTATTTCCTTATACCGCAGATCACGCAAGGGGACAGTAAGGAAGCAGCAGGAGGGCAATAAAGCATGTGTGTGGTAGTGACTTGGCCAAGAAATAATATGGTTGCTCGTCTTATGATAGAATTTTACCTTTACTATTTATGTGCTTGAATGATGACTTATGTGACTCTATGACATGATGCTAAGTATGACATGATGCTAAGTATGACATGATATGATGCTAAGTATGAAGTTAATATGCCAAGTTCCCATGTCATGATGTTAGGAATGGTAGTCGGTGCATGTAGGTGTAAGTTTAAAGTTTTCCGCTGCATTATGATGCCCACCTGCCCTACTCATGTTAACGTAACGCCGCTTTATGGAAAGAAAAAAAAAGCGGGCGTTACAAAATGTGCCAAAAAGGGTTGAAAGACTTGGGTAAGTCTTAATCCTAGAGAATTGGCACATTAAAAGGAATTAAGGGAGAAAAGGATGAAATAGGTTTATATTTGATAAAATTAATGTTTAATGGGAAAATACCATATAATTCAGTGCTAAGAATGTATCATGATCAAGTATAAGAGTATACATTGAGTAGAAGTCACAATTTGGACTTTTGGGATGAGTTTAAGTGATATATTTTAGGAAAAGTTGAGTTTCGTGCCAATCTTTAGATTTGGAGTACATTTATTTGGAAACATATTTTTCCCAAGTAGGCATAGGGTCCACAAATCTCTCCACAAAATTTCAAAATTTTTGGAGATTTGTGGAATTATTTAGGCATTACTAAAATTGAACTGAAAAATCTGAAATTCAGGTATCAGTCGATTGCCCTGGGGCAGTCGATTGGTCAGAGCCCAAAAATATTCTATGAGTTTTCGCAGTCGACTGCCCTTGGGGCAGTCGACTGATCCTTAGGCTAAAGTGAAAAAGGGATATTGGCTGATCAGAAATTGCAAGATTAAAATCATAGGAAAGTATCATCCTAGCTATCTTGTGAGATTTTATGTCATGATTTGATATTATATGAGTTGAAGTCATTGGATGATATTAAAGGATGAGCTTTTGGTGAATAAAAGGATATGAAAGCTTTTCATAGGTATCTAGGATTAGGAGATAAAAAAAAGGAGAGGATTGAGGACAATTCCTTGTGTAAATTGATATTGGTTAGAATTGACAAACACAAGGGATCATGTATAAGATTCAAAGTTGATACAAATGCAAAATCTTTTAGGAAAATCAAGGATGCAACAAAAGTCAAGCACATTTGTGGTTTTCATGAAATCATATTTTTCTAGGATAGGGTATATCCTAGCAAATGTGTTTGCAAATCTTTAGATTGTTTAAGGTTTTGTTGAGTTCTTGATTGGCACTAGGGATAAGGTTGCTTGGGGCAATCCTTAATTGTGTCCAAGGGGGAAAGAATTTGGAAGTTGAGTTGGGTAGAACATGACTTGGTGTTATGGTGTCAAGTTGGGTAGAACTTGACCTTGGTAGATTGAAAATTGGGAGAAGACATAGGTTAAGGGGGAGGTTGCCTCCTTGCTTGCCTTAATTTTCATAGGAAAAGTTTGAGTTTTGTGTCAAACTTGGGAATGGTGATAGATATATTGCTGAATGTATTTTTCCCAAGTAGGTATGGGTACCACAAAGTTCTTCACAAAATTTAGGAATTTTTGGAGATTTGTGAAATTTCTGGCACATTTCTGTATGTGGTCTGAAAAATTGATATTCAGAGTATCAGTCGACTGCCCTGGAGCAGTCGACTGGCCAGGGTTGATTTGTGTATCAGCAGCTGGTTTGGTGTCCAAATGGTGTAAAACAAGTGTATGGGGGGCTAGTACACTGTGTCTAGGACCATTAGGGATTAAAAGATTCAATAATTGGGATATTGTTGGAGTCTTTTTGAGGTTAGGCAAAGGGGGAGAAGTGTTAAGTGTTGGGTTTAAGTAGGAAACCAAACACGCCTTACCGTTGCTAGAAACCCTAGGTTTAGGGGGAGTTGAGATTAAGGGGGAGCATGGTTGCTCCATTCTTGGCGTAAGGGGAACCATGGAGAGGTTCTTAAAAAGCCTTTGTAAGTCCAATGTAGGGGGAGTTGGAGAAGCTTTAAAAAGCCCATTTTGGTGAAAATTCCTAAATTAGAAGGTTAGGTGTGGAAAATCCTAACTTGGAGGGTTAGGTGTGGGATGCCTTGGGACAGGATCTCGTTGTAGAAATTCCTAACTTAGAGGGTTAGGTGTGGGATGCCTTGGGATAGGATCCTTGTGTGCATTACATATGCATTGGCAATGTAAGTCCAAGAGGGAGTCTTGGCAACGTAAGTCTGGTTGTTTGTTTTAACATGGTTTTTGCTATTGACTACAATTTTGTTTCCCTAACTTAAACGTATTGCCAAACATAAAAAAGGGAGAGATTGTTGAGGCAATCTGTGGTTCGGAGTGACCAAGTGTTTTGTTGTTTGGGCAAAGGTTTAAGTTAGGTTTCCCTTATGTTGTAATATGTGTATGTTGAGTGTGTAGGTTGTGCAGGTTTACACATATTGACTTGGCTGGATGACCTTGTTGGGTCCGGGTGCATGTTGATATGGGTGCGGGTTCGTAATTTTAAAATTAATTACGTGCAGCGGAAGGTTTAGCATAAATAATTTCTCTAAATCATTTAACCACGCATCTAAGCATGCAATTTTATCTTGTGTAGACATGATCATATATTTAAAATTTTTACAGAAACGTAAACTAATTTACATATTACCTCGCGTAACTCGAAGGAAGGGACGAGATCCAACCGTAAGCGTCCCATGGAAGTTCCGCCTCTATTCGCGTCCACGCCGAGTATCTTCGGGGTGACTTCGTAAAGCCACGAGTTTTGTGTTCTCGAGAACTACTAAATTCTCCGAGAACGCGACGAGAAAAACCAAGAGAGAAGTCGGAAGACTATCCACAAAAGGATGGCCGGCTGGTGCTCCTTCTTGGGGCTGGTTGGCGCACTGCAAGAAGGGGAGAAGAGAATGGGAGAAAGAGAGGGAGAGAGCCTATGCCTTCATCTCTATGATTCACGCCCAAGCCTTGCCTTGGGTCCTTTATATAGTGGCCTCTCAACCATCAAGCCTCTCAAATATGGAATAACTTATTCCATCAGTCCAAGTTTGATTTTATATCATGGTTAAAATCATATTTTAATTCATGATAAAAATCTTCTCTCCTATGGAATAAATTTCCTTATCATGGTAAATCAATCCATGATTGATTTTATAAAATAAACCAATGCATGGTTCATTTTAATTTCTATGAAAAAAAACCAAACCTTGGTTTATTATATAAAAATTTATATCATCCATAATTTTATAAAACAAACCACACTTGGTTTATTTTATAAAATAAACCAAAAACTTGGTTCTCTCCCTTTGTTATGGTCAGCCAAGCAAAGAGGATGGAGGCCCTCTTTGGCCGGCCCATCCAAGCCAAGCTCCAATGAATTAAACTTATTTAATTCATATATTAAGTCGTAAAAAGACTTAGTCATTTTACGCTTCTGATGCGTCTCTGAAAAATTCAGATTTGACTTATCGTTTGGCTCAACCAAACTTAATCTCTCTTGATTGAAAAATCCAATTTTCAACTCGTTTTAAATCCCTCAGATTACTCGTAGTGCGTGTGACTAAATAGGCTTTCGATTTATGTTGGCCGTCTATAATTAATCAATTATAGAACGATCATGAGTGGCACCTAGTAGTACATCATGATTCCCAATTAATCAAAAGATCAACGGTTGACCTCAGAAACAATTCTGAAACCCTTCAGCAGCTATAATGAATCGTGCCCCATTCCCTTCACCATCTTATACCCACTTGGTTCAGGACATGGTCTATGTGTGTCAGTCCCCACTAGGCTGACTACGTCACACCTAGCCCAAGTAACTTTTTCTCGTCCAACGGATTCTAATTACTCTCATGTATTTAAGAGATTCATACTCTGAACATGTCATGCTCTGGCCAGAGGCTTCGAGTAACAATCCGACGATAGGAAGAGGCAGAGGCTGAAGATGTGTGGGGTGGTGGCTCGGGAAAGAAATATTTCTATATCTACTTTATCCTGTTTATGTTTATGTTTCCCTGACAATAAGTGTTAGTGATTAGGATTGATATTGCATGATAGTGTTTACCCTTGGATGTCTCTTATACTTGATTATGTTATGAGTTGAATTACTGGTGAACTTATCATGTTATGGAATAACTTTGATAGTTTTAAACAAGCATGTTCAGTCCTTAGTCCTTGCATTGGTTGTTTTAATTTTATGCTAGAAGAAAGAAAATAATTATATGATTGATTGTACGTAACCCCGCCCCGAGAGTAGATATAAGGGCGGGCGTTACAGGTTGGTATCAGAGCAAGTTTCCCCTCCACCACACACACATCAAGCTTCATCCTGCCGCTTCCAAGTAACAGATCCTAACCTCGCTTTACTTTATTTCATGTACAGTAATGATATGTATAAAGGTGATTTATGCTTACATAACTAATGATAGTAGTATTACTTCTCACATTAGTTTATTTATCATCTGTACGATAGATATGGTTAGAAGACGTAGCAATCGGGGTGATGAGACAGCACCCCCACCTAATATGATGTAAGTAATCACAGATCTGCAGCGTCAGGTCACTGAACAGCAGCAGATCATAAATACTCTGATGACCCAGTAGGGGAACACTACAACCCCGCAGGGAAGTCAGAATGTGATGCCTACTGAGCCTCCAACTGCACAGGCACCCCCGGACACTCCGGTCCGAGGAGTTCGACAGGAGGCCTATCTGATTCAGTGGCAGAGACTGAAGCCGGAAAAGTTCTCGGGCACCTGCGAGCCCTAGGACGCCCAGGCCTGGCTCAAGGCAGTTGAGAGCACAGTGGAATTATTAGACTGGCCCGAGCATGAGAAAATTAAATGTGTCTTGTTCTACCTCACTGGCGACGCCAGGGTGTGGTGGGAACGGGTAAAAGCTAGAAGGTCAGTGGACCAGATGAAGTGGAAGGACTTCGAGTCCGAATTTCTGGAGGAATTCTTTAATATGCAATATGCCAAAAGAAATGATATGTCACTGCAAGATCTAGACTGCAAATTTCTGACAACACTGCCCTCGGGTGAGGTGATGCCCTCTACCCAAATGCTACGTGCCGCACCAATCAGAATCGTAGATAGGGAACTCTACTGCGATCTGATAGTGCTTGATATGTCAGATTATGATGTGATATTGGGCATGGATTTCTTGAACAAATATGGCGCCTCTATTGAGTGCCGTAAACGAAGGGTTATCTTCCGACCTGAGGCGGAAATTCTATTCGAATTTATCGAAGAGCCGAAGAAGAGGACAAGCAAATTCTTATCGGCTCTGAAAGCAAGGAAGATGTTAGAAAAAGGATGCTTTGGATTTCTAGCTCAGGTGGTTGATTCCAGTCCTACAGAGGGCCCGAAGCTAGAAGACGTCAAAGTCGTATGCAATTACCCAGAGGTATTTCCCGATGACTTACCAGGGTTAGCACCTGAAAGAGATATAGAATTTGCAATTGGGTTGGTTCCTAGTACTAACCCCATTTCTAAGGCACCGTACCATATGGCGCCGACGGAATTAAAGGAATTACAAGGACAGTTACAAGAGCTGCTTGACAAGGGACTCATCCGCCCTAGTCCTTCCCCCTGGGGAGCTCCCGTACTGTTCGTGAAAAAGAAGGATGGGTCGATGCGAATGTGTATCGACTATCGGGCGCTGAACAACGTAACTATCAAGAATAGGTACCCTCTACCCAGGATAGATGACCTGTTAGATCAACTGAAGGGAGCCACGGTTTTCTCTAAGATTGACCTGAGATCTAGTTATCACCAAGTTAGGGTGAAAAAGGAGGATATACCGAAGATGGCCTTCCGAACCAGATACGGACATTATGAGTTCGTAGTTATGCCATTTGGAGTTACCAATGCACCAGCTATGTTTATGGATTTAATGAATCGGGTATTCTCGGCATTCCTTGACAGATTTGTGATCGTCTTTATCGACGATATCCTTATATATTCGAGAACTCCCTAAGAACATGTTGAGCACCTGAGTATAGTACTACAGATTCTTCGGAAGGAACAACTGTATACTAAATTTTCCAAATGCGAGTTCTGGCTCGATCAAGTATCATTCTTGGGACATGTTATCTCCAAGGAAGGAGTAATGGTGGACCCAATTAAAATCGAAGCCGTGAGTAACTGGACTAGACCCAAGAATGCCAGTGAAATCAGAAGTTTCCTCGGGCTAGCAGGCTATTACAGAAAATTCGTAGAGAACTTCTCTCGGATTGCAGCCCCTATGACAGCTCTTACAAAGAAAGACAAGAAATATGTATGGACCGAGGAATGTGAGAAGAGCTTTACTGAACTGAAAAGGAGGCTGACTAGCGCTCCAATATTGACTCTTCCCGAGAGCGATATGGGTTTCGATATGTACAGCGACGCATCCAAACTTGGACTCGGAGCTGTGCTTATGCAAAATGGGAAGGTAATTGCCTATGCCTCTAGGCAACTGAAGGAACATGAAAGAAACTACCCTACCCATGACTTAGAATTAGCAGCGATGGTCTTTGCACTGAAAATATGGAGGCACTATCTATATGGGACCCAGTGTAAAGTTTATACAGATCACCAGAGTCTGCGGTATTTCTTCACCCAAAAAGATCTGAATATGAGACAGCGCAGATGACTTGAATTGGTCAAGGATTATGACTGTGAGATCCTGTACCATCCGGGAAAAGCCAACAAGGTAGCCGATGCTCTCAGTAGAAAATCATGTGCTGTCTTAATGTCTTTATCAGTTTTATCAAAACCCCTAGGGCAAGAAATTATGAATTACGGGATTGAAATCATATCAGGACAACTGTCCACCCTGATGATTGCGCCGACATTGTTCGGTGATATTCTGGAAAAGCAGAATCATGATCCGAGTCTTCAGAGAATCAAGCAGGAGGTTCTCGAAGGCAAGGACGATGGATTTAGGATTTCGGACAGCGGAGTTTTATATCTTCGGGACCGATTATGTGTTCCCGACGACTCCGACTTACGGACAAAAATCCTCGAGAAAGCTCACGGAACACCTTATGCGATGCATCCTGGGTCTACCAAGATGTATCAAGATCTGAAGAGCAAGTTTTGGTGGTCCGGTATGAAGCGAGATGTAGCCCACTATATCAGCATGTGTTTGACCTGCCAGAGGGTCAAAGCAGAACACCAGAGGCCTGGAGGAGTTCTGCAACCTCTATCGATTCCCGAGTGGAAATGGGAAGACATCTCTATGGATTTCATCTCTGGGCTGCCTAGAACGACGAATGGGTATGATGGTATATGGGTTATTGTGGATAGACTCACCAAGTCTGCCCACTTTCTGGCTATCAGGATGACCCACTCAGTAGAGCAGCTGGCTCAACTGTACGTCAAGGAAATTGTCTGACTACACGGGGTTCCCAAGACCATCATCTCAGATCGAGATGGTCGATTTACTTCAGATTTTTGGGGACACGTGCAGAAGGCTCTTGGCACGAAGCTGAAATTTAGTACTGCCTTTCACCCCCAGACTGACGGGCAGACTGAAAGAGTAAACTAGATATTAGAGGACATGTTGCGAGCTTGTGCCTTGGATTTCAAGGGGAGCTGGTGTCGATACCTGAGCCTGGCAGAGTTTGCTTATAACAACAGTTATCAGGCTACTATCGAGATGGCACCGTACGAAGCACTATACGAAAGGAAATGCAGATCTCCTATATGCTGGCTTGAGAGTGGTGAAAAGAAGGAGATGGGACTCCAGACGGATATTATAGACGAAACCACTCAGGCTATAAAGAATATCCGCCAGAGGATAGAGACTGCTCAGAGTCGGTTGAAAAGCTACGCTGACAAGCGACGCAGACCATTAGAGTTTGAGGTTGGGGATTCAGTATTCCTGAAAGTGGCCCCTATGAAAGGGGTAATGAGATTCGGGAAGAAAGGGAAGCTGAGTCCGAGATATGTGGGACCGTATCAGATTCTGAGACGGGTAGGCAAAGTGGCCTACGAATTGGAGTTACCGCCAGAAATGTCGGCTATCCACAATGTCTTCCATGTATCAATGCTTAGGAAATGTATCTCTGATATGGATCAGAAGATAGAGCCCCAACCAGTACAAGATCAAAAGAACCTAAGTTCAGAACGCCGACCTATTCAGATCTTAGACCGGGAAGTCAAAAAGCTAAGGAACAAGGAAGTAGCCTTAGTAAAGGTTCTGTGGCGGAACGAACAATTCGAAGAAGCCACGTGGGAACGAGAGGAGGCAATACGATTAAAGTATCCGAAATTATTTTAAAGTTCAGGATGAACTTTTTATAATGTATGGAGGATTATAACACCCCAAAATTTTCCCATATGAAATATTATGAATTCATGAAACATTATTATTATTATGAAATTTCATGATGGGCTTGGCTTAATGGGCTTTGATATGGATTAGTGCAAAATGTGATAAAAAGAAGAGGTAGAAAGGAGGAGGCAAGGATTGAACCTTGAACCTCCTACTTGCACTAATCATGTCATAACCAATACACCAAGCCATATTTCATGTAGAGAGAATAAGAAACATGCTTGTTAAAGCTAGGGAAGTGAAGAGACATGTCTCTTCATGAGAAAAGTATAAATAAGAGAAAAAGAAGTTGGAATAACTTCCTCTCTTTCTTCTTCCTCACTCTCATCACCGAAACCTCAAGCCCCTTCTCCCTTTTTATTTTCGAAAATATACCCTAGGGTTCTAACCCTAGGGAATTGGAAGGAAGAAGAACTACACAAGGATCTTGCCCTCTACTAGGGCCAAGGGTTCTATAGAAGTGCTAGGAAGGAGAACACTCACCTTCCTTCAACCAAGGGCACCCTAAGGATTTAGAGAAGGTGATCTTCAAGCGAAAGGATGTAAGTATCCCCTCGCCTGCAGTGTAATGGTTATTGTATGAGTTCTTCTCCTTGTAGTTTTCGAAAATTAGGATCTTTCCCCTTTAGTGAGTTTCGGCCACCCCCTTAGAGGAGGCCTTGGTTACTCCTTGGTACATGAGAAGACCCCTTGAGACTTAGGGTATATATGTATGTTGATTTTCTTCATGATGTTATGAACAAAAAACTTGGGTTTTCCCTTTGTGTAAGTTTCGGCCATCACCCAAAGAGGAGGCCTTGGTTACTCCTTGATGCATGAGAAGACCCCTTGGAACTTAGGGTATATGTATATGTTGTATCCTTCAAAATGTGTAAACAAAACCTAGGGTTTTGTTCTTGTATGGGTTCGGCCACCTCCAAAGGGGAGTCTTTGGCTACTCTTTGATACATGAGGAGACCCCTTGGGACTTAGAGTATACACATAGGTTGTGTCCCTTCATTTTGTGATGACAAAAACTAGGGTTTAGGGTTTGTATGGGTTTCGGCCAAGGCATGGAACTAGGGTTAGTGAGGGTTGAATTATCCTATAATATATCCATGCTTAGTGTATTGTATGATAATGTATACAAGGTGTTTGTATAAATGTCTGTGTGAATGTTTCATTGCAAAAACCCTAATTCCCCCTACCCTATGACTTTCGGCCAACACCCTAAGATTAGGGTTTGTGAAGGTTAAACTACCCTATGAGATATGCTTATGTTTGGGGATGATGATATGTATATGCATGTGATGTTAAATGAAATGTCTGATTGGGAACCTTAATTTTTAGCATGCTACCAGTTCCTATGATATGAGTATGATCTATGTGACCAAATCTTGTCATATCTAAAGTATGTTTAAGTGGTTGAATTATGATGTATGTATGAGCATGTCTTATAGCCCATGGGGCACCCTTATGAGATTGCATGTGATATGTATGATGAAATGCTTGAAAGGATACTCCACTAAGTATGGGATCCAAAACACCCTTATGTTGTGAGGTGTGTCCCTATGGGATCAGAAACACCCTGGAAGAGTGGTGTGTCCCTTAAGAAGTGAATTTGGAGTACTCCTTAGCATATATGTAAAGACATGATAAGTATTTTACTTTGTAAGTTGTGTACTCGACTCGTAAGGGGGTCGTTAAACAAATCCGGGGTGCATGTTAACATAAGGTCATGGCTCCGGTAGGACGTAAGGGCCCTGCTCTAATGGGATTGGTGGATCGCTACCCAAACTCATTAGGGAACGCGCATCATGTGGTACACAACTGGGCCCTATATGATATGGATGTATTTTTAAGTAATACCTTTATGGAATTGTTTTGAAAACATTCTTTGAAAACATTTATTACATGTGAAGGGTATGCTTAAGATACTTTATGTTGCATGCTTAGAAACTTTGATGTTTAGTATGCTATGATGAACTCATGTTTATGATTTATTATGTGTACATGTTGTATGCTTTCATATGGATTTTGCGAGTAGGACAGGATCCTTACTAAGCTTTTATGCTTACTAGTTATGTGTTGTCTTATGCTGCAGATAAAGGTAAGGAACACTTGAACAAAAGGAAGAGGCAGGAAGGCTGAAGATGTGTGGGGTGGTGGCTCGGGAATGAAATATTTCTATATCTACTTTATCCTGTTTATGTTTATGTTTCCCTAACAATAACTGTTACTGATTAGGATTGATATTGCATGATAGTGTTTACCCTTGGATGTCTCTTATACTTGATTATGTTATGAGTTGAATTACTGGTGAACTTATCATGTTATAGAATAACTTTGATAGTTTTAAACAAGCATGTTCAGTCCTTAGTCCTTGCATTGGTTGTTTTAATTTTATGCTAGAAGAAAGAAAATAATTATATGATTGATTGTACGTAACCCCGCCCCGAAAGTAGATATAAGGGCGGGCGTTACACCTTGGGTATACATCTCCTCGCAAGGAGTGGTGAATCCTTTGTAGGCTGTTCAAACATCTTCGGGCACTTCGGCTTATACCCAATCATCCTGGGTCCACACCTCCTTGGAGATGCTTGCTTAAGATGTCAAAGTATAAGTCTCCATGACCAAGATGACATGAACACCGCAAGTCAAAGGAACATCGCACTTAAGCTGCAGTAAGAACTTCACTGACATATCTATATGTAGACTACCATATGAAGTTTTACAGCCAGTCACTCCAATGAACTAGTTCCCTTAACTAGCATTCATGTTTATCTCCTAACATCTCAATGTCACCAGCCAGTGAGAATCAGCTGATTAGAGAATAACCCATGCTAGTCTCAACAGAATTGATAGTGTCCTTATTTATCAATTCATCGACTAGGGACAATTTTAATACTTCACAATTGCACATGTAGAGATAATCACTAGTTGTGAATTCATCACAAATTCTCTCATGTTGTGAATTGTATTGCGGATATTCAGTAAATGAGTTTAAGATCTCAATCAAATACACAAACATGTATACTCAAATAGTGAATATTCATTTATTAAAATAAATGATTACAATCATAAGGCTATTGCCTTAGGACACTTCTCTCATATTACTAACAAACCTCGGTACGGTGAAGGGTGGCATGGAGACTAGCTGGAGGCTTGTGTGCACCCGAGGGACCTTGGAGAGCAGGGATGATGAGTTGAGGGGCATGAACTTCGAGGCATGCATGAAGGATGGCATGGAGGCAAGCTGGAGGCTTGTGTGCATCCGAGGGACGGGAGCCGAAGATGAAGAGGGCCTGAAGGCAACAGTCGAGGCTGCTGAAGAGGAGTCAGTCGAGTCGTGAGGGTACGAGTGTTGTGTGATTGTACTCAGGAAATCCTAGGGTTCGAGTGCTGAGAGAAGTGTACTCAGGAAGGGAACCCCTAGGTGTATGTGTAACGCCCGCTTTTTTTTTTCCTAAGCGGCGTTACGTTAACATGCTTAGGGCATGTAGACATCATAAGGCAGCGGAATAACTTAACTTATACATGCCCTGTTACCATTCTTAACTTATTGACACGGGAACCTTAGCATATTAACTTTGAACTTAAGCATCATATCATGTCTCACATAACATCATATCATAAGGTTCCATAAGTCATTATTCAAACATATAAGTAAACATATAGTTTCCTGGGCCAAGTCACTACGACACACATGCGTTCTTGCCCTCCTGCTGCTTCCTTCATTGTCCCCTTGAATGATCTGCGGTATAAGGAAATAAGACTATAAGCACACAGGCTTAGTAAGACTCTTTCCTACTCACAAAACCATTCATCATTCATCATCTCATAATGAGCACATAAAACATTAACGTACTTGGTGCTCTACTTAGAACATACCATCTTACGTCACTTGTCATATACATAACATGGCATAAACATCATGGCATAAACATAAACATCATAGACATTCTATCATGGCATAATTCATGGCATAATTCATAAACATAGTGAACATAATTCATGGCATAAATCATAAACATAGTGAACATTCTAAGCATGGCATAATTCATGGCATAATTCATAAACATAGTGAACATTCTAAGCATGACATAATTCATGGCATAAATTATAAACATAGTGAACATTCTAAGCATGACATAATTCATGGCATAAATCACAAACATAGTGAACATTCTAAGCATGGCATAAATCATTCATTCTCATGCATACTTCTTAACATGAAACATAAGCATAAAATCTTATCATCATAGCATAATGCATAACATGAATGGATGCATGAGTGTAATGCATATACATAAGGGATGCTTAACTTTTTAAAACATACTTTTCGTTTGCTTAAACATAATCATCATAACATCATTTGGGCCCTGGCTTGTACCACATACATACATCATAAGCACGCATCCCTAAGTAAATACGAGGTAGCTAGCCTCGACCTACTAGGGTAAGGACAGCATAGTCGGTAGTCCCCGAACCGAGGCGTTCTTAACGTACCCATCCCTGTTGCACAGCTACGGTAGTGCCAGAACCGTGGACAGCATAGTCGGTAGTCCAGAACCGGGGCGTTCTTAAGGTGCCCATCCCTTGGACCCATACTTCGGTCCGGTACAAGCCCATTCATAAAATAAAATACTTTACATGCTTCATCATTCATAAGACATTCATGGCATCTTCAACATAGCATAACTTGTTACGGCTCGGCCCGTCTACCGGCCCATTTACCGGTCCTCACGACCGTCGTACCGTCGACCATCGACCGTGCCGTCTTTAACATAGCATAACTTGTTACGGCTCGGCCCGTCTACCGGCCCATTTACCGGTCCTCACGACCGTCGTACCGTCGACCATCGACCGTGCCGTCTTTAACATAGCATAACTTGTTACGGCTTGGCCCGTCTACCGGCCCATTTACCGGTCCACACGACCGTCGTACCATCGACCATCGACCGTGCCATTTTAGCATATTTATGCCTTAAAGACATAAGCATCATCTTCCATTCATCATCATTCATAGCATATTCATTCATTCATCATACTTAACATCATTATTATGCCTTAAAGGCATGAACCTTAACTTCATTCTTCACTTTCATTCTTAGACATGGCATCATTTTCATTCTTAACATGACATCATTTTCATTCTTAAACATGGCATCATTTCCATTCTTAAACATGGCATCATTTTCATTCTTAACATGGCATCATTTTCATTCTTAAACATGGCATCATTTTCATTCTTAACATGGCATCATTTTCATTCTTAAACATGGCATCATTTTCATTCAACATGGCATCATTTCCATTCTTAAACATGGCATCATTTTCATTCTTAACATGGCATCATTTTCATTCTTAAACATAAACGTAACATACTTAACATGACATCATTCATATAATGAACCTAACATATCATAGCATCATTTTTATCGTGATCATAACCCTATTATTCTTATCATGACATCATTCATATCCTGAACATAAACTTATCATACTTATCATGGCAACACATAAACATGTACTTGAAGTTAAAGGCTCAACCCTAACCCTTGGGTCCTTGAGGTTGGCCGAAACATATGGGGTCCCTAGGGTAATCCAAAAATTCCCAAAAATTATACTTAACCTCCACACATCATAAGGGAACATAAATTAACATTATCAAGATTTTTGGCATAATTATAGACCTGTAAATTATGGTGGCCGAAACCCTTAAACTTAGGGTTCTTAGTTTTGTTTCTTTCATGTTGGCCGAAACCCTAGGGTGTCCTAGGGTACTCCAAAAATTCCCAAAAATTATACTTAACCTCTACACATCATAAGGTAACATTAAATAACATTATCATGATTTTTAGCATAATTATAGACCTGTAAATCATGGTGGCCGAAACCCTTAAACTTAGGGTTCTTAGTTTTGTTTCTTTCATGTTGGCCGAAACCCTAGGGTGTCCTAGGGTACTCCAAAAATTCCCAAAAATTATACTTAACCTCTACACATCATAAGGGAACATTAAATATCATTATCATGATTTTTAGAATAATTATAGACCTGTAAATCATGGTGGCCGAAACCCTTAAACTTAGGGTTCTTAGTTTTGTTTCTTTCATGTTGGCCGAAACCCTAGGGTGTCCTAGGTTACTCCAAAAATTCCCAAAAATTATACTTAACCTCTACATATCATAAGGGAACATTAAATAACATTATCATGATTTTTAGCATAATTATAGACCTGTAAAACATGGTGGCCAAAACCCTTAAGCATGAGGGTCTTGGTTTTCTTTCCTTTCAACATCAAATTCGAAAACTAACCAATATATCAAGCTAAAAATCATGGAAATCATAGGGAACTATTATACCACAGGTGAGGGAGTCTTACCTTGGGGTTTCTTGATTTTTAGACCTTAGATGGGAAGAAGAAGGAAGACTTGTTGTCTCTTGATCACCCCTAGCCTTGGAACCTTAGGAAACCTTTAGATCTTGGTGGTAGGACCTTCTTGTGGAGTTTTCCCAACGGAAAATCTCCCTTGTAGATTTCGTCTAGGATGAGAAAGAAGGAGGAAGAGAATGTAATTGATGGAGAGAAGAGAATAACTCCCAAAACCCCCCCCCCCCTCTTTATAACCCATTAAGGTGGTGAATGAAGAGTCTCTCCATGACTCTTCATCTTCTTCTTAATCTCAACTTATATCCACTTCATTTTCTCATAGAAATCCCTTGCTAGGTGAGTTGGTTAAGGCTTACATGGTTGTACAAGAGGTCCAAGGTTCAATCCTTGGCTCATGCACCTTTATTTTTATTTTATTTTCATTTCATTTATTTTATTATTTTTATTTCTTAAATTCCGAAAATCCCCCTAAAATCACCCATAATTATGCCAATATTCCTAATTAAAATTCTTTTATATTTATATTAATTTTACCTAATTTATATTAATTTTACCTAATTAATACCCATTTTTGGAGCCCATTTAAAGCTCATTAGTACCTAGTTTTTCTCAATTTAAATGAGAAAACATGGATTTCTAGGCCCAATTTTACATAATTATTTCTGGGCCCCTCTGAAAATTATCTAGACATGCTCAATATTTTAAGAAAATATTAAGAGAATTTTCCGGGTCGTTACAGTATGAGTGGGGAAGTCGACTAATAAAACTCACAGAATGCTTTTAGGCCTGGACCAGTCGACTGGTAACCTCGAAAACTAGCCATTGGGTTAGTCGTTGGTTAGCAATAAAGGCTAGACCAGTCGACTGGTAAATGAGCAGTCGACTGGTGGCGAGGGTTTCAAACTTAGTTCTATTTAAGAGGACTTCGTCTTGGCTGAAAGTTTTGACAAATCTTGTCTTGGTTAAAGGCAAGATAGTAGTCTTGGTGCTCAGGGATTGTCGAAGTGTTGTGGCGAGGTTTCTCCACCTACAAAGAGCAACAAGAGCTAGCCGGAGGTTATCCGGGGAGTGATCCATCGACGGATTCTTGGATTAGTCACCCTTAGGGGTGGATACCAAGTAAATCTAGTTTGTTAGCATTGTTCTTGTTGTTAGTTTATTGTTGTATTGTATATTCCGCTTGCGTAACTAACAACATAGGAAGAAGAAGCCGAAAAACGTTATTCACCCCCTCTAGCGTATCGGATCGATCAAACACGGACTTCTCGAGATCCGGGTTCTCGGAGGCCGAGCAAAAGTCCAACCGGACGTCCCGATTGACAAAAGGTAGCTTCTCCAGATTGGAGTAGACGAAAGACACATTCCTGGGAATGTGGAACAGTAGGCGTCGATTTGACCTTGGATTTCAATTGAAATCCAAAAGTCAGATACAGAAAGCTCTAGGTGTCAATCAACTAAGGTATAAGATTGTTTGTCTGTGTGTTGTGTGTTTTGTTGTCTTGTAGGTACTTGGAGTTGGAGGCAAGATAGAAGAACAAACATAAAATAAATAGAGGCTGGGAAAAAGGCACCCAGGCACCTGGAACCATGCGTCTGAATGCAATTCAGGTGCCTGGGATGAGAAAGTTATCCCTACGTCGAGTTTGCCATTTGGATCAGCTTGGACCAGTTATTAGGCGCCTCAATGGGCTCTAGGGCCCCCTAATACTGTGTATAAATAGGGATACCAATCCCTCAGTTGAGATATCAAGTTTTCAGATCTACTTATTTATTCTGTGCGAACCAAAAACGCTAAGTCGAAGCTCTGCGACCAAGAAGGCTCCAGGAGGAAGTGCGTTGCACTTCGGACTTCCAGATTGGCTGGATCTTCGTTTCTGTTGGTTTGCTTTTAGTTTACAAGTTGTTTTTCAGTTTATCTTTTTGTACTTGTAAAATCATACTGTAAAACGGGATTTCTCCACCTCCAAAATTTTCAGAAAGGAGACCACTAGTGGACTCACGCCGAGTACATAGGCCGTGGATGTACAAACCCTGGAGGGTTGGGAACAATGTAAATAAATCTCGCGTGTCTGCTATTTTTGTTATCCTTTACTTTTATTATTCCGTTGTGCTACTAACGATTTGATTACGAAGTTGAATGAGCGAAAGACTCAAAGACAAAACGAAGCAGGAGTCGATATTCACCTGTCATCTATCGACGCCACCAATCCTACAATTGGTATCAGAGCAGGTGGCTCTAATCGAACTCACCGCCGAAGGAGCAAAAAGGCCAGGAACGGAGGGGGAGTTAAGGGTGAAAGAGGTACAATTTAAATTATGTCTAATTTTAAATTTCATATAATTTGTTTTAAGTGCAGGGAGAGAGGACACTATAAAAATATGTGTGCTACTCATCAAATTCGTACGTCACCACCGGCGGCAATGGAGGTACCAACGCTAGGAGTCCGGAGGGACAAAAGTTATATCGAATGTTTCAAGTGCAAAAAGTATGACCATTACAAGAACCAGTGTTCAGACTGGAAATTGGCCAGATCCACAATGCCAAAAAATGTGACGAAGGTAATAGAGGTACAAAAAGTGAATTTCTGAAAAGGGTTTTTTCAAATTCCTGCAAAGTTAGATAATTCTTTTGATAATTTAGATAATTATGTTGATTTTCCTGTTAAGTTTGATTATTTACACAATTATTTAAATATGTTATATGATAAATTAGCTGATAACAAATTTAAATCAAATATATATATAATATTAATATATTGAATATCAACTTCTTGATTTTTCATATTAATGCCACAATTTTAGAAATTAATTCTAACTTCTTAATTAACAATCTTGAAAATCATTTTACTTATTCTAAAAATCACTTTACTTTTTCTAAAAACATTTTACTTATCCTGAAGATAATTTTGATAATCCTAAAGATAATGTTGATAATTTTGATGATAATATTCAACCCTTTATTAATATTTCTGAAGATAATCTTATTAATTCTAATGATATTGCTCAAACCTTAATTAATAATTCTACTGATTTTGAATATAATATTACGACCTTAATTAGTAATCCTGAAAATTATTCTACTTATTTTGAAGATAATAATATAATTTTAATTAATAATTCTGAATATAACTCTGAAGATGAAGATGAAGATGAATTTATTAAAATTTAAGCTATAATTTAAAAGGCTTACAAGGATTCAAATAAAACAAAAGTATTAAATAAAATTGAAAACATAAAAACAAAAGAAATAATAAATGAATCAAAAAATTTTGAATTAATGGAAATAATGTAATTAGACCCAAAATTAATCACAAATTTAACTACTTAAATCTTAAATTAATTCTTAACAACTTAAATCTTAATTGAATTTTTAATAACTTAAATCTAAATTAATTCTTTACAACTTAAACGTTAATTAATTCTTAACAACTTAAAATCTTAATTTAAAAACTTAATTTTTAATTAATTCTTAACAACATAAAATCATAATTTAATTCTTAACCAATTAAATCTTAATTGCTTCTTAACAACTTAAATCTTAATTAAATTTTAACAACTTAAATCTTAATTAAATCTTATCGGCCTACATCTTAATTAATTTTTAACAATTCAACTTTAATCACAAACTCAATCCTTAACTCAAAATTCAAAATTTGTACAAAATCCATGAACTAAATTCCAATTAATTACCTTCAATTATCAATCTAAATAAAATTCTACCAAACTGGAACAATAAATGATAATAAATATGTCAAATTGGGTTGACATATTCGTAGATTCACACGTTCTGTATCAAATCGAGAATTTAATACTTTATTAGAAATCTAATTAAAATAATTTTGACTTGATTGGTACATGCATAACTGTCATGCTCATGCATCTGTTCTCATATATATTTGTCATGTCATTTATGTTAGCTTCTTTTTGTGTTTAACTTAGAATGGCTAAATAGGAAAAAGATAATTTGACACTGGCCTAACATAGTACTAGAGTGGGGCGAGATGATAGTACATTAGGGAAGCTTGGTCTAGAAAGTCAAGAAGGGTAAGGAGTACCCGACTTGATCGACCTAACTAAGTAGAACTAGCCAAAGCTACCTCGCCACATCCTAAACTAGTTAGACCAAAGTTAGACCAGAGTTTCTTAAAGAGTAAATTAAAAGTATTATTTCTTTAAAAGACTTTGTCTAAGGAACGGATTGTAATTGATCCAATAAGGCTTAGGCCAAAGAAGGTCCTTGTGTCTCGCCAAGACCTGGAAGTCAATTATTGAAATTTACTTTTAAGTTACTAATTGTTAAACTTGAATCTAACTTATGGTCAAGCAATCTATAAAATTAAATTGAGAAAAAATTATTCGCGCATCTCACAACACCCATAAGGCAACCATGCTTGTTTGTATTGCGACATTCGGAATGGGTGAGATGATAAGGATTAATCAATTGATAAATGTTCTCAAAATGTTTTCAAAATACTTAAAATATTTTCTTAAAAACTATTTTCAAAATAATGATTAAACATAATAATGTTTTAATGAATTTCATGCTTGATTGTGTGTACCTATAAATACATTTCTAAAATTATATATCTTTGAAAGTTGTTTGACTCGCACTTAGACACAGATCCTCTAGGTCAATACTAAAGTCTCTTAAGACACTTAGGTAGAGTTCCTTATAGTTAACAAAGGTATCCAAAGAGTGTCAGGTTCAGGGGGAGTCAATATTGCTTATCGTTTATTTTTTTTTTTTGAAAATCTAATCTTTCGAAAATTACTTCAAAATGATTTGCTTAAAAATTTTACTCCTTTCAAAGTGCTCTTCATCTTTTAAAAAATTATATACAAAAATACTTCATTTCTTGTTTACTATTTCTTGTGTACTATAACTTAAAACTCAAGTTTTCTATTATTTTTACCTTTTCATTTACTCATTTTGTCTCTTATATATACAAAATACTAATTCTTCTCTTAATTATCACATCTACTATCTCCATTATTTTTTCAGTGAAAGTTTCTATGTTCTATGCTCAAATCTTACACTATTAGTCTTCCAAATCTTATATTAGTTTTCAAAATCGTATCTACTACCTCCATTGCTTTATCACTCATTAAGAAAAATTTATCCGTTAATTCAGCGAAGCTGAAACTTGATCTTTAGATACCTAAGAAATTGAGAAAATGTCCTACCAGTGTACCATTGTCCTGAGAGCAAACATCCTTGCACTAAGCAACGAGAGCACATGATTTTAGGCTTATTCATTGGTTAATTTTGAATTAAGACAACCAATATGATGCATAAATTGTACATCAGATAAAATCTGATAATTGAATCAGGACTCAGGAGTAAATCATTTATCTTTCAGATTAAACGAACGTTTAGACACTTAAATTATTAAATATATATATACATAAAATAAAACATGAACACAGATGTGATCCTGGCCATCAAGCAGTCCCCTATATTAATACAATTATACATGCATGCATGCACGCACAAGCTAATCGTAATCGTGTGTTTACCGTAATGAATTCCGTAATCCTGTCTGAGATTTTGAGGCTAAGTTGGATCCAAGAGATTAAATTAAGTAGGTAGCTTTATGAGTACTGCGAGATCGATTGAGGAGCAGACTTGGCATGCAGAAATCATGCTTCCACCACTAACTAATTATATAAATAATACAAGTTGACAATATTCTTTTATAACAATCGAGTCAGGAATCAGCCGAGACAACCAGAAAAAAAAAACAACTACCCCACAGCTGCGCATCAACCATGAAGTAAATTCATGTTTGTTTTTGACAGAGATGATCACATCACATTGAATATCTAATGAATTGGATGTAAATTTTATTCTTTTAGGTCATGAAAACATTTTATTAAGATACCTCTAGCTACTTATTGTTTATATTGCTGTATCTTTTATAATTTAGAATCTTTATAATTTAACAAATAAATTTAAAAGATATACCTCTAGCTACTTACTTTATCATGTTTTTCTCCTCTCCTGTGCAAATAATAATTTTTTCCTATCGTAGCATATTTTAAATAGTTAAATTAATTAAGTATAATGAAATTTTATTCCTTTTATGTAACATATGATATAAAGAAATCATGTGATACAAAAGTGAGATATATATTTACAATTAGGATGTTCTTATATAATTAATCCAGCATGAAAAGTATAAGACAATTATATGATATATTGATAAAACATTGATGCAGTAACAATGTGATTTTGCGTGGATATTCTTTTCTCCACTCGAATTACTACTCGAATTACTATTCTTTTCTCTCCTCTTCCAGCGCGCCGCTAACATACGGCCCCCGACAATATCTTATATAGTTGGCTTCTTGTCATGTACCTGTCACATTAGCATAGTATTTTAATAGTGGAATTGCTAAATTATATATCATTAAAATTTTGCACGATATATGAAAATAAAAATTTATGACAATTTAAAAAGAAAGATAGTTCACAGTGGGAGTTTTGAAACTTATATAAAGCTACCTTCTCATGGAAGGAGTTTTGCCAAGGCTAAGGGCAGCGTTGCTTTTCCTCCTCAATTATTAATCCTCGATCTGCTACAACTCCAAGTGCAACTCCTCTTCTCCTCACTTCACCCATCTCTCCCTCCCTCTTCCTCTACCCTGCTCCAGATCAATAGCAGGAGATCAAGTGCCCATGGATGTTGACTACTTTGGATCCTCCCAGATGGAACTGCAGATGGCCATGATGGCGGATATGCCGCCTTCAATATCGCTGCAGCAATCTCCTCCGCCGTCCTCTATCGCAATCGGTTTGCCTAACTACCAAGACCAGTTCTTGCCGCCTCTCGTCATGGGGGGCGGAGTGCCGTCGCTGGCCGCCATGCGGGAGATGATCTTCCACATGGCGGCGATGCAGCCTATCCACATTGACCCGGTGTTGGTGCGCCCGCCCAAGAGGCGGAACGTGCGGATATCGACGGAGCCGCAGAGCGTGGCGGCGCGGCACCGGCGGGAGCGGATCAGCGAGCGGATTCGGATCCTGCAGCAGATTGTGCCCGGGGGGACGAAGATGGACACGGCGTCCATGCTCGACGAGGCCATCCACTACATGAAGTTCCTCAAGGGGCAGGTGCAGGCGCTCGAGCAGGCCGCCGCCGGCTCCTCCTCCACCAACCGGACCACCACCGCCGTGTCAGAATTCTCGGCCGTCGGCTACAATGGCTACTTCGATTGGCCGCCGCCTGGCTATAGTATGAGACGGGAGGCGTGGGATCAGTTTCAATTTCAAAAGGTTGGAACCGCCAACCCAGCGGCCCTCTGGTCTCTGCCCCACAAGTGTCTAGAGGGGGTAAATCACGGTGAATGCTGGGCAGGCTAAGACACCCAGGCGCGAGGGATTTTTTTTAAACAGCAGTCGAGGTTCCACCCCTCGTTCATACTGTCGACCCTTGAACCCACGCCCTCCATTTCAAGTGCGAGTGTCTTAACCAGCTGATCCAGCCCGTGGGGGCATGATCAGGCTACTGCGCCAGGTTGTCATCAAGGGAAGATCTAGATTAATAAATTTAGATGGGATTATGAAATCTAAATGTCTGTTAATTTGAGTAATTTACGTGGATTGCTGTGTTTATCTATCAGATCATAGTTTATTAATTAAGAAGAATCGAATTTGTTTCATGTTCGCACTGTTTGAGATGGTCGTCGATATGCACTTATGTATTGTATCACCAGTGTCGGATGGTCATTTTTGAAGAAAAATTAAAATAAAATTAATCGACCACTATTAATTTTTAACATGCACGTATCTGTCAGTACGCCATTATTACAATATTGATTTTTATACTGAATAACTATTCAGAATGGCTAGAATCTAGCCGGCTAGAATTTGTCCTTCTGAAGTTCTTTTTTAATTTTTAAATTATTATTAAAAATATTTAAAATTAATTTATATTCTTTCCTATTTATTTTCATATTAAATTATATTTTTTTCTATTTATTTCATATTAAATCATATCTTTTTCTATTTATTTTCATATTAAATTAATTTTTTAACTTATAAAAATCTATTATGATTGTTTTATAATTTTAATGAACATTAAAGATGTTTAAATTTAATTATATATTTTTATTTTTATTTTCATATTAAATTATATTTTTTTCTAATTTATTTTTATATTAAATTAATATTTTTTAATTTTTAAAGGGTCATTCTAGCTGGCTAGATTCTAGCCATCTAAAATTACCCATAAATTTTTTAGTAGATTAGCTTTGAGTATTCACGTTTCTAATCAAATAAAAACGAAACCTTGTTTGAAATTAAATCTGATATTTAACTATCTCCAATCTTTTTTTAGGTTAATTTACAATTTTGAAACTGCTTTAATTATGTTGATTTGTAGATCAATTTGAATGGTGACAAATGATATAAAATAGTCTAGTAAATCATCTTGTAGTATAATTTATCAACTAGAAAGGTATTTAAGTTCCCTTTAATAATTTGATATGACTGATAATGGCTATCTAACATATTAATTTTGCATAAACTTTGAGAGTTTGATCTTATAGGTTTCAAATCAATTTGCATGATATATAAAAAAATGACTCATTCACAAACTAAGTGACATGATTTATTAACAAAAAACTAAATTCAAGTTACATCTAATTTAAGATTATTAATTATTTTCTAACGTCGGACAGAATAGCGATTAATGAGTAAGGAAAATTGAAAGAGAAACAAAAGAACACATTGAAAACAAAGAAAAACTCATTCTTCTCTATATTTCACTAAAAAAAGAAAATTTTATTAAGAATAGCAGATAATTCCTCAGACAACTAAATATAAATTACCTGAATATCAGAAATTATCCTAAATACCAAAAAATAAAAATTACTAAAAATAGAAAAAAGACGTTAGGATCCTCAAAAATTGTCACGCTCCCAGAGGTACATGCTTACTCAAAAATCAGCAGCATCTCTCCTATACGGCGGACAAGTTGGGACATATAATACATAATATATCATCACATAGGATGCCGCAGCCATCAAAACTGTAATATAAATGCACAACCATGCAGTTTATATCAATATAAATGATAATGATAAACTAAGCTTAAAAATCATAGAACCCTTAACATCTTTTAGCAGAAATGAAGCAAACAGAAATCCGAAATACAGATGAACTCCAACATGATCGAATCTAAAAATGAACATACCTTTACTACGATAATATTGGACTAATAAAATAAATACCAGTCCATGAAATAAAATACGAAAATAACAAGCATGCAGAAATAAAGTAACTGCGATATAAACTAAATATGGAAACAAACTCCAATATGAATCAACCCGGTGGGACTGGCAACTGGATCCTCTCCTGGCTTCAAGTAGTGCATCTGTCTGCTACATGAAACAAAAATAGGAGGCAGAGGTGGTGAGTCTGGGTGAACTCTGCGAGTATATGAGTAGATGTTGGGACCGGGGTGCATGTTGACATGGATGCGGGTTCGTGATTTTAAGAAATTATCTATGCTAAACCTTCCGCTGCACGTAATTAATTTTAAAATTACGAACTCGCATCCATGTCAACATGCACTCGGTCCCAACAGTAGTATCAGAGCCGAGGTTTGTGTTCGACATAATCATATAATTATTTTGTGGAAAGCTTTATCATGATCTCAATTTTGGAAAAATTTTCAATTATAGAAACTTTCCAATTATGGTAAATTTTCGATTTAGGAATTTCAAAGTTTGAAAATCCTCATGTAATTTCGCAAACTTTTGAAATGTCTCTGTTTCTGAAATTTTATAATAATTGTGAAAACTTTCCATTTTTGGAAACTTTCCAATTTTGGAAATTTCCTATTTCAGAAATTTTCCAATTTTGGAAAAACATAAGTTTTCTTTGTACCAGTAGAAACTTACAATTATTCTGAAAACCTTTTATTTTTAGAAACTTTCCATTTATGGAAAGCTCGCAATTTTGGGCACTTTCTTTCAAGAAAGTCTAGACAAATTATGGGAATATTAATCAACATTTAAATTTATAATTGGAAATTAAATTATTTACAAAATTCTTTATTTTGTATTAAGCCTCGGGGAGCCATCCAATTTAAAGTTAGTTGTTATAATTAAATTTCCTAAATTGAATTTAAATTGTCAAATATTTAATTTGGATTGAGCCTCGGGGAGCCATCCAAATTAAGTTATTGATATTAATTTTCTATAAATAAAATATGTGATCAAATTTTGGAAATTTTTGAGGTGATTCTCAAATGATAATTTCCTTATTTGATTTATGAGGTGATGCTCTTACATATTATTATCTCCAAAATTAATTAGAAAAATTGTTTCCTATAGAGTATATTTCCTTAAATAAGATTTTCATAAAAATAATATGTGGTTGAATTAAGGGAATCTGTCTCTTAATTTAATAAGATTTGATTTAGAGAAATCAAAGTCTTAAACATATTATTTCCAAAATTGATTATGATAATTCAAGAAATTGTTTGTCAAAACAATTCCTTGAATAAAGTATGAAATTAAAATTAGGAAATCTGGTTCCTAATTCAATTAATGAGACTTGATAAATTAAGTCACATACATACTTTATTAAGGAAATCGTTAGAACATGACATAATTATATGTCATGAATATGCATAAAAGAAAACGATGAGACCCAAAACCCCTTACAAAATATTAAGGCCAACAGCTTCCATTAATATGGTTAGAACCAGAATTTTGTTTCTCGTTTGGATTGATGGACACATCCATGCGCGGCTTGAACCTCAACATGTTCAAACCATGGAATTAGTTTATGATTAATATAGTTGGAGTCAGAGGTCAATCCTTAGTTTTGGTTGTTGGACACATCCAAGCCTGACTAAACGGTTGAATGAGATCCAACCATATTAAAATTATTTCTTGATTAATGGGTCAGCCTTAAGCTTGGAGCATCGATTTGTTGTGCCACAGTCAAGGTCGATGTAAAGAGAGGTGCAGTTGGGTGCTATGTATATTGTTTCATACTTGTTAATGTGTTAACAACCCAATGATTTATGCAAACATTCAATTAGTTGATAGCATAATGTGATAGTTATATATGTATAATATGTAATCGGTATAATTACCTACCTTCATAGCTAAGAATAACTTGATGGACTCTAGCCATGGTTGTTCTTATCTATGGTTGGATATCAACCTATTTGGAGATGTTCCTACGATCTCCCGAATTGATAAAAAGGGTTATTCAATTCGAAAAATAAATTTGATTTAATTAATGTATATTGATGCATTCTTTATCATTCTCATCACATAACCTCAATTTATATTTCTAGGATAATCACCTGATCATGTCTTCTCTGAATTTGCGTTCCATTTTGGACACCAATAAGCTGACTGGGCAAAACTTCATGGACTGGCTTCGAAACCTGAGGATAGTCCTTAAGGCAGAAAAGCTTGCTTATGTCATTGAAGAAGAACTTCCCAACCATCCTCCTGAAGATGCAACTCCAGACCAGTTAGTGGCCTATCAGAAACATGTGGCCGATTCTGAACTTGTGAGATGCATCATACTGGCCGCTATGGTACCTGAGCTACAAAAGAAGCATGAGCATATGGATGCTCATACCATCGTCTTCCATCTTCATGAGCTGTTTGACGAGCAAGCGAGATCCGAAAGGTTTGAGGTCTCCAAACTCCTCTTCACATCTATGATGCAGGAAGGAACTTCTGTTTCACAGTTTGTGTTGAAGATGTTGGGGTACATTGAGTGACTAGGCACACTCGGATTTGCAATGGATCACGAACTAAGTATTGACTTAATTCTGCATTGTTTGCCCAAGAGTTACTCACAGTTTGTGATGAACTATCGGATGAACAAACTGGAGACTACCATTCCTGAGTTGCTTAACTTGCTGAAGACTGTAGAGTCTTCTGTAAAGCAGGATCAGAAGATGGTACTATTAGTTGGTTCCTCAAAGAAAGGCTCTAAGAGGAAGCTCAAAGAACAAAATAAGGGAAGGAAGAAAAAGGCTAAAAAGATTGAAAAGGCACCAAAAGGCACTTGCCATCACTGCGGCAAGGAGGGCAACTGGCGAAGAAACTGCAAGATTTATCTTGAGTCCCTGAAGAAGAAGGCATCCGATGCCCCATCCTCTTCAGGTATCATCGTTATTGAATGTCACACTATGTGAAAATTGATAATAGACTTCGGATATTATCTGAAGTAATAGGTAGATAATTACCGAAGTAGACGCGCGTGAAGTAAAAAGGTCAATTTTTTACTTCACCACGAAATACCGAAGTCTTTCACCGGTTCAAAATTTGTTCAAAGTTGAACCGTTTTCGAAGTAAAATGGCTCTAATACTTCATCGATCTTGCTGAAGTATTTGATCGTATATAACTTCATAAGTACTTCTGAAGTAAAATATTTATACGACTTCACAAATTTTTTATTCTCGTGTAGTAAATATTTAATTTTACTTCTACAAAAATTGAATTGGTCGAAGTAATTTTTATTGTATTACTTCAGCAAAATGTAGACGTATTAGAGTGTATGTTGCTATAACAAATATTTAAATTTAGCGAAGTAATTTATACAAACGACTTCACAAATTAAAAAAATGACGAAGTAAATATTTTTTTTAACTACGCTACTAATTAAATTTGACGAAGTCTATATTATTGTATTACTACACCATTTATTTGTATTGTCGAAGTAATTCATCATGTTTTGTTACAATACAATTTCAATTAAACAAATATTTTTCACCACAATATTTTTCAAAAATATCTATTTGAATTACTACAACACAATATTTTTCACCATCAAAATTAAACAAATATATATATATATATATCAGAAATTTCTATTTCTTACAACTCATAAGTGTATTCATAAAAGACATTAACCAACTTCACCCAAAATCTATTGTATTCATAAATCTCAAAATACAATCAAAAATTTTTTCGCAACCTACACTTAGGCACCAATATAAGAGTAAACAAATTCACTCCATTCACTTCTGACTTCATCATACTGAGATTGATTGTAATACTGTTTATTTTTTGAGCCTACAAACTAAACCATTAATAGAAGTGTGAGGGTCAATACAAAATGACTAAATATTTCATAAAGAATATAGTTCATAAAAAGATTTTGTTGGTACAGAATGCACCCAAGTCAAACCTGTGTTTTGATATTGGCAAAAGGGTTCAAAAGTTAAGGGTTAATTGTTGTCTAACAAGTTTCTTGAGTGTACAGGAAAAGCCCTAGCGAAGGAATGCTAGGCACTGGTAAAGGAATGTCAGCCAGAAGAAAAGCCCTAGCGAAGGACTGCTAGGCTCTGGCGAAGGACTACCAGAATGGACAAACCCTAGCGAAGGAATGCTAGGCACTGGCAAAAGGCTGCCAGAAGAAAAGACCTAGCGAAGGGCTGCTAGGCACCAAGCGAAGGGCTGCGTGGTACTCAAGACCTGGCGAAGGGCTGCCGGGCAAAAGTCCAACTGGAGGAGCTGGTTGGCACCAGGTAAATTCTCCCGAGAGGAGTAGGTGAGGACGCGTTCCCCTTGAGGGAACATTAGGCGTCGGTTCGACCTAGTGCTCCATTTTAGAGACCAAAGTCAGAACCAAGACAGTGAGGCTGTATAAATTAAATTAAATATTTGTTTTATTGTGTTTTGGACTAACCCTGGAAGCAGGACCGAAGGAACGTGTGTCTGCAGCTCAGAATGCCTCAAAGGAAAGAGGCAACTGCTGACCAGGGCGCCCGGAGTGTCCCGGGCGCCCCCAAGGTGAACACAAAACACAAAGAAAGCAAATAAACCTCGACAGTACATTCTGAGGGCGCCCCCACTGTCCCGGGCGCCCCCATGGCAAACCAACTGAAGAGTTAAGCTGCTGCCGCGTCTGCACTGCGCACCCAGGGCGCCCCGCTGTCCCGGGCGCCCCAGGCCCAGGCGCCCCAGCCACTCTTACGCAGGAGACTTCAGCGCTGCGGATAAGAGTTGGCCGAGTCAACCAGGGCGCCCCCAGGTCCAGGGCGCCCCCGTCAAGACCTTATCCCGAGGTTCAAGGGATAAATCGTTGACTGCGCCTTGTGTGGATCTGCTGCCACGTGGGGGGGCGCCCCCGTCGACCAGGGCGCCCCCAGGCACTATAAAAAGGGCCCTAGACCCTCCTCTTCAAGACACTGCTTTCATTCAACGCATCCAAACGCTCTGACGACCGCGCTCTGCTCCGGAAACTTCCCGACTCAAGAACGAAGCGCCGTCAACCTCCCACTGCACCGAAACTCGATCTACACCGGGAGTTGGTAAAACAAAGTGTATATTTCTATTTACAGTAATTTTGTAATCTCACTTTGTAACCGTTTTGCGCACTATAGAATTGCCCAAAGTAAACGGTCAACGACCGTGGGCCTTGGAGTAGGAGTCGACCTAGGCTCCGAACCAAGTAAAACCTTGGTGTTTGCGTTGTTTGTTTTTATTCCGCCGCGCACTTACTCTTTCTTTTAAATCCGAACATTTTCCGATATTCACCCCCCCTCTATCGATCTTTCTCGATCCAACAAGTGGTATCAGAGCGGGGAATTCAAACTTGGTGCAACCACCAGTTTGAAAATTTTTCGGATTTCTTTCATTTTCTCTCTCATTTTTTTAAAAATATTTTCGTTCGAGTTTTTCTTTCAAGGTTGGTGCAACACCCCTTGAAATTTGTTCCTTTTTTTCCCGCACTACTAATCCAAGACCAAGTCTTGGAATATTTTCGTTGTTTTTGTTGTTTGCTATTTCAGCAACAAATGGCCATCCAAGAAGGTTTTAGCACCGCCAGACCTCCACTTTTCAGTGGAGAAGACTTTCCTTACTGGAAAAGTCGAATGGAGGTCCACCTGAAAACTCAGGTGGATATGTGGATAATCATCCAGTCTGGACTGATGATTCCCACAAATGCTGAAGGCGTACCACAAAACTACTCAGAGTGGGACACTGCCCTTAAACGCAAGATTGAAGCTGACGCCAAAGCAACTCAGACCCTTCAATGCGGACTGACAAAAGAGGAGCTGAACCGCGTAGGCCCATTCAACAGTGCCAAGGAGCTATGGGCTAAACTGATCGAGCTCCACGAAGGAACTTCAGATACGAGGATCAGCAAACGGGATCTGCTACTGAACAAGCTCTTCACCATCAGAATGGCAGATAACGAGACAGCAGCTCAGCTCCATGCCAGAATCCAGGAATTGATGAACGGTCTTCACGCAATAGGTCACCAGGTTCAAAACCGTGATCTTATAAGGTATGCCCTAAACGCGTTCCCTAGGACCACCTTGTGGGCATCTATGGTAGATGCATACAAGGTCTCTAGGGATCTTTCAAAAATTAAGCTAGATGAGTTATTTTCTGAACTTGAACTGCATGAACAGACTAACTGCAATTTGGTCGAGAAAAGTATAGCTTTCTTTGCAGGGAAAACAGGAAAGACGACCAAGAAGCAAACTCAAGTTGAACCCGAATCTACCTCAGATTCAGAAACAGAAGATCAAGAAGAAGATCAATCTGAACTGGTCCGGCTAGCTCGAAGCTACTACAAAAAGTTGAAGAACCAAACCAACACACGGAGAACAAGCCGAAGAAAGGACGGACAAGCTGAACCGGCAACTGACAAACACAAGCCCAACGTAACCTGCTACGAATGCAAGAAGAAGGGCCACTACAAGACTGAATGTCCAAGCCTAAAGGAGTCCAAAAAGACCAGAAAGAAGAAGGCACTCCAAGCAACCTGGGACGAGTCTTCCTCAGAAGGAGAAGAAGAAGCACCCCAGTCCAATCTTCTAGCCCTGACCGCTTCGGATCAAATCGAGACTGACTCAGACTCGGACCAGGACGACGGCAAGCTGACCTTCTCCGACAACGGCGAAATAAGGGTAACGGGTTTTTCAAAATTGCAATTGAATTCGCTTATTTCCTATCTATCCCGAGATTTGGCGAAAGCCAAACTCCGAATCGAGTCCCTCCGACAGGAAGTAAAATTCCTGAAAGAGGAAGCTGAGTCTAAGGCCTTAACTGAGAAACTTCAGGAAGGAACCCCTGATCAAGTTGAAAAACTTGAATCAGAGAATTCCTCCCTGAAAACTCAAGTTAAGGACTTAAGAACAGCCTTAGAATGATTCACTTCTGGTTCCAAGAACCTTGATATGATTCTTGGAAAACAGAAGTCTGTTCTAAACCGATCCGGACTTGGCTATAGAACCAAATCTCGGCAAAGATCTTACTTTGCTGTACTGAACCAGTCAAGACCTAAGGTTCAGGCATGGGTGCCAAAACTGTGCCTGACTAAACCAATTGGTTCAAATCAATTTTGGATCCCCAAGGACAAGATTCACATCTTGCCTAACCCATACAGAGGCTTTAGTCCAGGGGGAGCCAAAATCAAAACAATTTTTATGATTAGATAATTTTTTACTTGATTGCTTGTTTATTTAATTTTCTGCAATCTGCCATGCTTAGATTTAGGGATACTTAGATCTAAGGACTCAACTACTTGAAACTTGAAAACATAGTATTGGGAGGAGGTGAGATGATAGTACGTTGGGGAAACCAACTCTAATAAGATCAAGTCTACTTGGTCTCTTTAGACTGGTGAAACCAGCCGAAGCTACCGATCCAAGACCCAAGCTAGTTAGACCAGAAAATGACCTAATTTAATTTGAAAATGAAATTTCATTAAAAGGCTTTGTCAAGGAAAGGGTGGATGATCCCATAAGGCTACGGCCAAAGAAGGCCTAGTGCCTCGCCAAGACCCGGAAGCCAATTTCTGAAATTCAAATTCAAATTATCTTTTGTCAAATTCGAATCTAACTCAAATTTCAAATAATTAAAGATTCTAACCTGATTTCAAAAACTTCTATTTTTCAAACTTACTCTCTTTTTGAAAAACACTTAATCTGTTTTCAAAATTTCTGTTTTTTTAATCTGTTTTCAAAAATAAAGAACTTTTTCGAAAATAAATTGAAATTCCTTTTCAAAACTAATTTTTACCCTCAAACCTGTCTCACAAAAACCTTAAGGTTAACTATGATTAACATGGTCAAACCTGGTCAAAACAGTCAAAAGGCTGCCTCATAGGGCACCCTGACCGTCCAGGGCGCCCCAAACCACACAAAACTAGCCTCCCAAGTCAAAGGCTGCCGCTTAGGGCGCCCTGACAATAGCGGGCGCCCCCAAGACAGTCAAAAAGTAGCTGTGACAACTTTCTCTGCCAAAGCAGCCTTTAGGGCGCCCGTGACCTGTCGGGCGCCCCCCCTTTACCCTGCTGTCCCCACGCCAACCAACGTAGTCAAAAGACTGCGACCCCGCAGACTTCACCAGGGCGCCCGTGACATGTCGGGCACCCCCATCAAAAACCTATCGACCACGCCGATCAAAGCAGTCAAAAGCTGCAGTCAACCAGCCTTTGACCAGGGCGCCCGTGACCTGTCGGGCACCCCCACAGACCGTTTCCCTGCCCGAGGCAAACCGACCTGTGGAGGGCGCCCGGAACCTCCCGGGCGCCCCCCATCAAACCCCTATAAAAGGGACCTGAGACTCCCTCATTTCCCACACCAAAAACACATCCTTCTTCTCACTCTATTCATTCTTGAGGATCAAGTAACCCTAAAGCTTCCCTTGCCTCAACCATGCCTCCAAGGTATGAAATTTACTTTGGGTACTTAATTTTTGTTATTTTTCTTCCCTTAATTGCAAATTCTAAGTCAATCATGCCTCTTCCTATAATCTAAGTTCTTATTCTCAATTTGCTTACTTTCTTCTCAACTAGAAAACGCCGAGCAGTTCAGTCGAACCCCGGTAACGAGCCCAGTCCCGAACCTAGGTTTCCAAACCTAGAACTTTGTAACAAATTCGCCCGAACCACCTACGTTCCGATTAAGACAAGTTACCTTAACCGTCAGTTCTTTTCCCAATCCTGTCCAGTCGCAATGTCCGCAATTAACTTCTATCAACTGGATAAACTCGTATTCTGCACACATCCGATCAACAACACCCTATGTGCAGAATTCTATAACAACATAGTTAGGCAAGACCACTTAAGCTTCGTCACTACCGTTCAAGGAATGCCCTTGAGCATCACTCCTACCCTATTGAACCGATTTCTGGGACTCCGACCATCTCAGTCAATCTTCTGTTGCTACCCTCCAAGGAACCTGCCTTTCGATGCCCCCTACTCTCATATTGACCTGAACACCTTATACAACTATTTCTTTAGAGAGGCCATGGACCCTGCAGGAGGGCAGTTCCACTCCACTCGACTCCTGATTCAGGACTACGCTCTCTACAGAGTAATTGTCCGTTGCATCCTTCCCCTGCCCACTAGGGACATAGCCACCATGAGACCCTTTCACACCTTTCTTCTCTATGCCCTTATCCACCATCTGGACATAGATATAGGCCTTCACCTCTTCCACTGTATCCTACATGCCTCTAGTGTGTCCACTCAAGGGCGGGTCCGCACCCCCTTCTTCCACGTCATCACCTCTATCCTCCACCACCACAGCCGAAACATCGCTGACGGCGAGATTACCACGATGACCGACTTCGACGAGATAGGATTTAGGAACTTTTCTTTAGCCGGTATAGATGTCTCGGGCACCGGGGTTCTGACTTGGAGACGCCGACCAGCCGCACAGGACATTGCCGACGAGGAGGTCGAGGTCGACGTTGCCGACTTAGCAGCAGAGTTAGCTCAGCCCGATCCTCCGACACTCTACGAGCGAGTATCACTCCTCGAAACACAGGTTCAGAGCCTCCGGGAGGAATCGGAGGCTTACCACATTGAGCAGCTGGAAACTCACCAAGGCTACTATACCGAGTACATGAGTGCGTTTGCAGCAGAGAGGGAGGAAAGAAACGCCCAGTATCAGGAGATGATGACCATGTTTAGATCCTGGCATCCAGGCTCACCTGATCAGCCTGGTCCCTCTTCTTAGATGACTTGGACATGTACCTATTTGACTACCCCTACTGAGTAGAGTTGACTTCTGTTGACTTGTACTAGACTCCTGCTTGAACTATGCTAATCTTAGCTTGGCTTGTTTACTTTTGACTTAATTAAGTTAGGATTATGCTTAGTAGAATAGAATCATTTGGTTTTTGCCTTAATTTTAAAATGTTTTAAATTGATTTTAAAATGGTGTTTATTTTAAAAAGTTTTTCTAACTTAATCTTAAAAAGTTTTACTTTGGTTTTAAAATTTTTTCCTTGACTTAGTTTTATTTCAAAAACTACCCCCTTCAAAACTAGGGTTTTCTTCGAAATGGACTTAGCCTAGGCTCTAACCCTAGAATTGCATGGACCTATAGATCTAGAAGCCAGCATCTCACAAGCACCTTAGGGTACTTTGAGTGATAACCTAGAAAGGGTTGAGATGCTTAGGTCTTTGCCTTAACTCAAGATGCTTTAAGTCAGTGCATCTGCAGTAGTTGGGGCACTAAATACAAACTGAATAGCAATCAAGTTAAGTATCAAGTTTAGACAATCTAACTTGAACAATGCACTTAACTTGACTAACCCTAGCGAAAACTACTGTTTATAACAGTTGGTAAGTAGCTAATTGGGTTAGACACGTCCCTAAAGATTTAACCAGACTTAGGTTCCAGTTTGATTCAGTACAGCAAATGCTTTAATTATTGCAAAATTTTTTCTACATTTTTGATATATGTCAAAGGGGGAGAGTTGGAAAGGAAACAGGGAACAAAATTTTTTTTTAAATTTTTTCCCATCGTCTTCTTCAAAAAGTTGAACTGAAAAAATAAAATTGGTGAATCAAAGTTAGTTTTATTTCTAAACTCTGAATTATTTTGAAACATAATGTTTTTGCTTAAAATTATTGTTAAGCTTAAAGGTTTTAAAATTCTCTTTAAAAATTTCCAACTCTGAACTATGTGTTTTGAAATTATGTTTAAGCTTAACATAGTGCTTGAAAATTTTCAAAACTGAAAATTTTCTAAGTCTGAAAATTTTCCAAACTGAAAATTTTCTAAGTCTGAAATTTTTCCAAACTGAAAATTTTCTAAGTCTGAAATTTTCCAAAACTGAAAATTTTCTAAGTCTGAAATTTTTCCAAAACTGAAAATTTTCCAAAGTGTGAAATGTTCCTAAAACTGAAAATTTGTCTAAAGTTTTCAAAGTTTTCCAAACTTAGAACATCTTTTCGAAAAACTTAGCAAAAAACTTTAGAGATTTCCCAACTTATTATCAAAACATGAAATCTTCTAAGTACTTAACTCACACCACCTATTTTTGAAAAACCTAGGGGGAGATTTCTTCCAGGGGGAGGGAATCTAACTTAGGATTTCAATTTCAGCATTTTTTTTCCTTAACTTTTAGAACTAGGTTGCCATATATCAAAAAGGGGGAGATTGTTGGTGCAGAATGCACCCAAGTCAAACCTGTGTTTTGATATTGGCAAAAGGGTTCAAAAGTTAAGTGTTAGTTGTTGTCTAACAAGTTTCTTGAGTGTACAGGAAAAGCCCTAGCGAAGGAATGCTAGGCACTGGCAAAGGAATGCCAGCCAGAAGAAAAGCCCTAGCGAAGGACTGCTAGGCTCTGGCGAAGGACTGCCAGAATGGACAAACCCTAGCGAAGGAATGCTAGGCACTGGCAAAGGGCTGCCAGAAGAAAAGACCTAGCGAAGGGCTGCTAGGCACCAAGCGAAGGGCTGCGTGGTACTCAAGACCTGGCGAAGGGCTGCCGGGCAAAAGTCCAACTGGAGGAGCTGGTTGGCACCAGGTAAATTCTCCCGAGAAGAGTAGGTGAGGACGCGTTCCCCTTGAGGGAACATTAGGCGTCGGTTCGACCTAGGGCTCCATTTTGGAGATCAAAGTCAGAACCAAGACAGCTGAGGCTGTATAAATTAAATTAAATATTTGTTTTATTGTGTTTTGGACTAACCCTGGAAGCAGGACCGAAGGAACGTGTGTCTGCAGCTCAGAATGCCTCAAAGGAAAGAGGCAACTGCTGACCAGGGCGCCCGGAGTGTCTCGGGCGCCCCCAAGGTGAACACAAAACACAAAGAAAGCAAATAAACCTCGACAGTACATTCTGAGGGTGCCCCCACTGTCCCGGGCGCCCCCATGGCAAACCAACTGAAGAGTTAAGCTGCTGCCGCGTCTGCACTGCGCACCCAGGGCGCCCCCGCTGTCCCGGGCGCCCCCAGCGCCCATGGCGCCCCAGCCACTCTTACGCAGGAGACTTCAGCGCTGCGGATAAGAGTTGGCCGAGTCAACCAGGGCGCCCCCAGCGTCCAGGGCGCCCCCGTCAAGACCTTATCCCGATGTTCAAGGGATAAATCGTTGACTGTGCCTTGTGTGGATCTGCTGCCACGTGGGGGGGCGCCCCCGTCGACCAGGGCGCCCCCAGGCACCAAAAAAAGGGCCCTAGACCCTCCTCTTCAATACACTGCTTTCATTCAACGCATCCAAACGCTCTGACGACCGCGCTCTGCTCCGGAAACTTCCCGACTCAAGAACGAAGCGCCGTCAACCTCCCACTGCACCGAAACTCGATCTACACCGGGAGTTGGTAAAACAAAGTGTATATTTCTATTTACAGTAATTTTGTAATCTCACTCTGTAACCGTTTTGCGCACTATAGAATTGCCCAAAGTAAACGGTCAACGACCGTGGGCCTTGGAGTAGGAGTCGACCCAGGCTCCGAACCAAGTAAAACCTTGGTGTTTGCGTTGTTTGTTTTTA
This sequence comes from Boesenbergia rotunda, assembly GCA_024364735.1. Taxonomy (NCBI): domain Eukaryota; kingdom Viridiplantae; phylum Streptophyta; class Magnoliopsida; order Zingiberales; family Zingiberaceae; genus Boesenbergia; species Boesenbergia rotunda. The sequence continues at coordinate 40,911 of JAGFNQ010006652.1, forward strand.
TTCCGCCGCGCACTTACTCTTTCTTTTAAATCCGAACATTTTCCGATATTCACCCCCCTTCTATCGGTCTTTCTCGATCCAACACTTCCATCTTCATGAGTTGTTCGAAGAGCAGGCGAGATCCGAAAGGTTCGAAGTCTCCAGACTCCTCTTCACCTCTAGGATGCAGGAAGGCACTTCAGCCTCACAGTTTGTGTTAAAGATGTTGGGGTACATTGAGCGACTGAGCACACTCGGTTTTGCAATGGATCATGAACTAAGTATTGACTTAATTCTGCATTATTTGCCCAAAAGTTATTCATAATTTGTGATGAACTATCGGATGAACAAGCTGGAGACTACCATTCCTGAGTTGCTCAACCTGCTAAAGACTATAGAGCCTTCTGTGAAGCAGGATCAAAAGACGGTACTGTTAGTTGGTTCCTCGAAGAAAGGTTCTAAGAGGAAGGCCAAAGAACAGAATAAAGGAAAGAAGAAAAAGGCCAAAAAGACTGAAAAGACACCAAAAGGGACTTGCCATCATTGTGGCAAGGAGGGTCACTGGCGAAGAAATTGCAAGGTTTATCTTGAGTCCTTGAAGAAGAAGGCATACGATGCCCCATCCTCTTCAGGTTTCTTCGTTATTGAATGTCACTCTATTTCCTCAAATACCTGGGTACTTGGTACTGGGTGTAGCTCACATATATGCAATGACATACAGGGGCTAAGGAATAGAAGAAGACTCGTCAAAGGAGAAGCGAATTTGCGAGTTGGAAATGGAGCAAAGATTGCTGCTGTTGCCATCGGAACATATTTGCTAAAGCTCCCTACTGGACGTGTCTTAGAATTGGATAATTGTTATTTTGTTCCTTCGTTAATAAATAACATTGTATCTATTTCATGTTTGAATGAAAAGGGTTATCTTTTAACTTTTAGTAACAATTGTTGTTACATAACTTTAAATGGCGTTCTTTATGGGAATGGAACTTTGTGCAATGGTATCTACACGTTAGATTTATCCGGTGACGTTTTCAATATCGAAGTAAACAACAAACGTGCTCGAATAGATAATCGAATAGACTCCTACACGTGGCATTATCGTCTTGGCCATATAAGTAAGAAACGCATGACCGAATTACACCGATGTGAAATTTTGGAATCATTTGAACCCGGTTCATTTGATACATGCGAATCATGCTTAAAAGGCAAGATGGCCAAATTACCCTTTTCCGGAAAAGGTAACCCAGTGGGAGAATTGCTTGGTCTAATACATACTGATGTATGTGGACCAATGTCAACTCTTGCACAAGGAGGCTATAGCTACTTCATTACCTTTATCGATGATCACTCACGATTCGGGTATGTGTTCTTGATAAAACACAAATCTGAAGCTTTTGAGAAATTCAAAGAGTTCAGAAATGAAGTAGAGAAATAGCTTGGCAAAAGTATTAAGATACTTCAATCCGATCGGGGTGGTGAATACTTAAGTCAAGAGTTTCATGATTATCTTAGGGACAATGGGATATTGTCCCAATGGACTCCGCCGTATACACCACAGCATAATGGTGTATCTGAGAGGCGCAACCGAACCTTGATGGACATGGTTAGGTCGATGATGAATCATGCAACTCTTCCAAAATCCTTTTGGGCCTATGCACTTAAGACAGCTGTTTACTTGCTAAACAGAGTCCCGACCAAGGTAGTCTCTACTACTCCATATGAGACATGGAATAGTAAGAAACCTCACTTAACTCACCTTAAGATATGGGGTTGTCCTGCTTATGTGAAGCGGACTGTATCAGACAAATTGGATGCTAAGTCTGATAAATGTCTATTTATTGGATACCCTAAGGAAACGAAGGGTTACCAATTCTATCATCCCTTGGAACAAAAGGTGTTTGTTTCAAGGCATGCTGTATTTCTGGAAAAGAATTTCTTTTACAAGAAAATAGTGGGAGTTGTATTGAACTTGATGAAGTTCAAGAAACTGCAATAGACATTACAGAGACACCTAGTCTAGACCCACAACCAATAACCCATAATGATGAGCTATTAGTTGAACCTAAAACAACACCACCTCTTCGTAGGTCTGATAGGACACGCAATATTCCAGAGAGATACGGATTTCTCATAAGTGAATCGAACGACGTGTTACTCATAAGCGATGACGAACCTATCAGTTATGAATATGTTCTGAAAAGTACAGTAAGGGACAAATGGCTTAAAGCCATGAAGTCGGAAATGGATTCCATGTACGAAAATCAAGTATGGGACTTGGTTAACCCACCTGAAGGGATTAAGCCCATAGGGTGCAAGTGGGTTTTCAAGAAGAAAACCGACATGGAAGGTAATGTTGTTACCTTTAAGGCTAGATTAGTGGCAAAAGGATATCGTCAGAAACAAGGAATTGATTATGACGAAACCTATTCGCCAGTAGCTATGCTTAAATCCATTCGGATGCTCCTAGCCATAGCAGCTCATTATGATTATGAGATATGGCAAATGGATGTGAAAACAGCTTTCCTTAATGGAAACCTGCTTGAGGATGTATACATGATATAACCTGAAGGTTTCACATCGGTTGATAAAACCAAAGTATGCAAGCTTCGACGATCCATATATGGACTGAAGAAGCATCCAGGAGCTGGAACATCCGTTTTGATGAGACAATCAAAGAGTTTGATTTCTCACAAAATCCTGACGAACCTTGTGTGTACAAGAAGGTTAGTGGGAGTACAGTCGTATTCCTAGTATTATATGTCGATAACATATTACTTATAGGAAACGATATATCAGTCTTACAAACAGTTAAAATTTGGTTGTCCAAAACATTCTCCATGAAAGACCTGGGAGAACCAACCTATATCCTTGGGATTAGAATCTATAGAGATAGATCAAAACGGTTGTTTGGTCTTTCGCAGTCTACATATATAGATCGAGTGCTAAAAAGGTTTAGCATGTCGGAATCCAAGAAAGGTTACCTTCCCATCAGGCATGGGATCAACCTTTCAAAGTCTATGTGTCCGCGCACAAAAGACGAGAGGATTTGCATGAATAAGATTTCTTATGCATCCGCGATAGGATCTATCATGTATGCTATGATCTGTACTAGGCCCGATGTATCGTATGCTCTGAGTGTCACGATCAGATACCAGTCTGATCCTGGAATGGATCATTGGGCGGCTGTCAAGACAATCCTTAGGTACTTAAGAAGAACTAAGGATGTGGTCCTAATATATGGAGAAGGAGATCTGGTAATACGTGGGTATACTGATGCCAGTTTCCAGACAGATAAGGATGACTCCAAATCTCAGTCTGGATAAATCAAGCGCAATTTGTTTTATAAAATTATGGATAAATAAATTAATTTATATAAAGAGATTTATATAAAGAAATTTATATAAAGAAAATTGTAGAAATTTATTCTTTTTATGGAAATTAAAATGAACCATGAATTGGTTTAATTTTAATTTATAAAATCAATTATGAATTGATTTTTCCATGATAAGAAAATTTTATACAAATGTTATTCCATAATTAAAAGGAGAGATGTATTTGTTTTATTATTAAGTTAGTTATAATAAAACTTGGCATAACGGAATAATTTATAAGAAAATTTATAAGATAAATTTCTTATGAAAATTTATTCCGTTAATTCCGTTAAAAGGGAGACTAGGCAATAGAGAGGCTACTATATAAAGGAACCAAAGGCAAGCCTTGAATTCCAATTAATCAAGAGATTAAGAAGCTCTCTCTCTCTCTCCCTTATTCTCTCTCTCTCTAGGGCCGGCGCCCATTCTCTCACTAGGGCTGGCACACCTTCTCTCTCTAGGGTCGGTGCCACTTTCTCCCTCTAGGGCCGGCGCCACCTTTCCCTAGCCGTGAGCCACCACCAAGACGAAGCGGGTCGCGTCTCCTTCCTCCCTTCACGGAATCTTGATTCCGTTACTTGGTGGTTAGTTTCCATATCTCTCTCTTGATATTCTAGTTGTGTCTTTGGAGAATCTAGTAGTTCTCGTCGGCACAAAACTCGTGGCTTTGCGAGGTCATCCCGAAGAGAACTCGGCGTGGACGCGAATAGAGGCGGAGCTTCCAAGGGACGCTACGGTTGGATCTCATCCCTTACTTCGAGTTACGCGAGGTACTAAGTAAATTAGTTTACTTTTCGCAAAATTTTAGTTTATGATCATGTCAACACATCATAAGGTCGCATGCTAGATACGAGGTTAAAATAATTTGAGAAATTATTTATGCTAATTCTTCCGCTGCACGTAAATATTTTAAAATTTACGAACTCGTATCCTTGTCAACATGCACCCGGTCCCAACATTAGGCACCTATGCCTTGACAACTTTCCTTTGAACTTTGGGTGTCTTAATTGGTCTAACACCAGTCCTAGACATCAAGGACACAAATGATGGTTCTTTGGGTCGGTAACCAATACCGGCCCTATTGTAGACTGCCCTTTGGCATTCAAAATCATGTTTAAGGTCTTTGAGCTTGTTGAGAACTTCTCAAGAATACTCTTGAGTCTCTCAACTTCACTCTTCAATGATTTGTTCTCATCCTCTAACAATTCAACATGCAAATCATCAACATCCTCATCCCTAGAGGACTTCAAATGTTCAACTTCAATTTTCAAAGACTTAATCTCATCCTCTAACATTTCTACATGTAAATCATCTACATCCTCATCCCTAGAGGATTTCAATTGTTCAATTTCAATTTCCAAAGACTTAATCTTTTGTTTTGACTTCTTCAAAAAATTGGTTAAACATGCAATTGTTCTATAGCATTTCTCAAGTTCGGGAGTGATTACCTCTTCATCATCCGAAGATGATGAAGTCACGTTTGAAGAGTCACTTGATTCATCACTGCTCCCTTGATCTTCCAATGCCATGAGTGCCACATGCCGTGTACTCTTTTCATCCTTCTCTTTATCGGATGAACTTGAGGAGGATTCATCCCAAGTGGCCTTCAAGGCCTTCTTCTTCTTCTTGGATTTCTCCTCCTTTTTCTTGGATTTTCCTCCTTCTTCTTTAGCTTAGGGCATTCACTCTTGAAGTGCCCTTTCATGCTACACTCATAGCAAGTAATGTTAGATTTATCAAGCTTAACTTCACTAGGGTTACCTTTACCCTTGAAGCGCCGACTCCTTCTCATCATCCTTCTAACAAAATTTGCCATCTTAAAGAAAGAAGACCCGCTCCCATCCTCCTCGGATTCGGACTCGGGTTCGGATGAAGATGAAGATGAAGATGAAGAGACTTCCTTCTCCTTCTTCTTCTTGTTCTTTTCTCCTGCAACTAAGGCAATGCACTTCTCCTTGGGGCCTTTGTTAGCCATTTCATGAAGTTCCATCTCACAAAATAAATCATCTAACTTCACAATTGATAAGTCCTTGGAAACTTTGTAGGCATCAACCATGGATGACCACAAAGCATTCCTTGGAAATGCTTTTAACACATACATCACAAGGTCGCAGTTCTCGACCTTTTCATCAATAGAATGGAGACCATTGAGGACTTTCTTGAACCAGCTATGTAGCTCACTTACGGTTTCATTCTCCTACATGGAGAGGTTTTGGAGTTGATTGAGGAACAAGTCCCTCTTGGCGATTCTTGAGACTCGGGTACCCTCATGAAGTTCAATGAGTTTATTCCACAAATCTTTTGCACTTGTGAATGGACCAACCTTGATGAGTTGGTCTTTGTTCATGCCGCATTGTAGGGTTACCACTGTTGGGTTCTCCCTGTACAAAACAATAAAAATGCAGCGGAACCAAGAACCCACGAGCGATCCAAGCGAAAGAAAACTCGTACAAAGTTATCTATCAAATAGATTTATCTACTATTTATACCTTTGAAGCGTGCCCTTCGGTTATCCCGCTCGTCCAAGATGCGTCGGATCTCTTGCACGTTCAAGTGTTTGTGCCTCTATTCGTATCCACACGGTCACAATCTCTCAACTTCGGGAGAACTACCGTAGTTGTGCTAGCAACTTGAGGTAGCTCGAAAACACCGAGAACCTTACAATAAGGGTTCGGCCAAGAGTGGAGGAGAGGAAGAAGAGAGGAAGGGAAGGGGAAAAGCTAAGGCAAGAAGAAGCCTCCTTCTAAAGTCACCAGACCCTCTTTTATAATCATCCCATGAATATGAAGAGGTTTGTGTCTCTTTGGCTTCCCAATAAAGAGCACATCTTTTCATGTGGCTCTTCATCTTTTCCCATGCAAGAAAAGAATCTTTTTATCCAATGAAAAGAGACTTTTCTCATTCCTCCATGCAACTCCGACCGGGCCTCTCGGGCTTCCGACTCAGTCTCCCGAGTGGCGAGCTCCCGACCCAGTCGATCGAGCTCTGACCCAGTCTACCGAGTGCCGACCCAATCCGTCGAGCTCCGACTCGGCCCGCCGAGCTCTCGATCTGCGCTCACGAGTTCCCAACTCGAGCTTAGATCTCTCGAGTTCCCAACTCAGGCTCGGACTTCCCGAGTCCCCCAACTCGGGCTTGGACACCCGAGTTCCCCAACTCGGGATCGGACTCCTGAGTTGCCCAACTCGGGCTCGGGCCTCTCGAATTCCCCACTCGGGGTCAGGCCTGCCGATAGAATTTTTCGAAGCATTGTGTCCTTTGTGTGTGACCCAATAAGTTATTGCGACATTGGCAATGCGCCTAAACACTTTAGACACATATGCAATGAGCGACATCTAGCAATGCATCATTGCTACCCAAGTAACAAGAAAAAGTCGAGATCCGACTAAACCTCCGTGACTATGATAGTGTATGACCTTGTCCTTCTATCCTTGATATCTAGATTGACCAATGAGGCATAGACCGTGTCATCCTCAATCAATCTTGTGTTTCTTGATCCCCGAGTAGACTCACTCAAACAAATGAGCTCAATATCTCATACTGACTCATTTGAGCATGGCCATGCGTTTCAGTAGTCCTACTCGATCAAGGGGCCCACAGATATCACTCCCGTCATATGGGAGAGATAGATCCCATCTACATCACTCACATCCCTCCGTATAATTCATTACATACCCAGTGATCGCCTTTATAGTCCACCCTGTTACGGGTGACGTTTGACGATACCAAAGTACATAACTCCTTATGTAGGGAACCGTAGTGACTTCAGGTCTAAGGACTATTCATACCAATAGTCACATGAGAATGTCTATGACACTCATATGACAATCTATGAAACTTTCTCATGGCGGGTCATTCAGTACACATTCTCCAATGTATACTCATGTGCCAATTGATATCACATATCCATGACTTGAGAGCTCAAGTCATCAGTTGACCTACATGCTAGTCTCTATGCATCAATATCGTCCTTGAATAATTGATGCTTGACTAGGAATAGTTTAGTGTAGTGTTACCTATATTATCTCACTATCGATTCAACCAATCGATATAATGTAGATAGGAACCTACTACACAAGGACATTATTATACTTAGTCATTCGACACAGAATACAAAGTAAGTATAATAACCAAACATGCCTTTATTAATAATAGAATATGATACAAAATGCCTCTAGTCAATCATCACATAATTGGCTCTAGGGCTCCTACTAACAATCTCCCACTAGCACTAGTGCCAATCACTGTAGTATCTAATACCCAGTGACCTAGTATGACCATCATGCTTCTTTTGTGCCAAAGCCTTGGTTAAAGGATCTGCGATGTTAGAATCAGTGTGTACTCTGCATATCCTCACATCTCCTCTATCGATGATCTCTCGAATGAGATGGAAGTGCCGTAGTATGTGTTTGGTCAGCTGATGTGAACGAGGTTCCTTAGCCTGCGCAATAGCCCCATTGTTGTCACAATAGAGGTCTATTGGGTCTACTATGCTAGGAACCACACCAAGTTCAGTGATGAACTTTCGGATCCAAACAGCCTCTTTTGCCACCTCAGATGCGGCAATATACTCGGCCTCTGTTGTAGAATCTGCGACTGTGTCTTGCTTCGAACTCTTCCAGCTCACAACGCCACCATTCATGCAAAATACATACCCTGACTGCGATATAAAATCATCCCTGTCTGTTTGGAAGCTTGCGTCACTGTAACCCTTTAAAGCTAGCTCCTCATCGCCTCCAAATATCAAGAAATATTCTTTCGTCCTTCGTAAGTACTTAAGAATATTCTTGACAGCTGTCCAGTGACATTCACCTGGATCTGACTGGTACCTGCTCGTCATGCTCAAACCATACGAGACATCTGGATGAGTACAAAGCATGGCGTACATGATAGACTCTATAGCGGAGGCATAAGGGATCTGATCCATACGGTCTCTCTCCTCCTTAGAAGAGGGACATTGAGTCTTCGAATGACTCACACCATGTGACATTGGCAGAAATCCCTTCTTGGAATTCTACATAGCAAAGCGATTAAGAACCTTGTCAACATATGTACTCTGACTTAAGACAAACAATCTTTTAGATCTATCTCTATAGATCTTAATGCCTAGGATATAGGCTGCTTCACCTTAGTCTTTCATTGAGAAACAATTCCCGAGCCACGTCTTTACAGACTGTAGTGAAGGGATATCATTTCCAATGAGAAGTATGTCATCTACATACAAGATCAGGAAGATAACTGTGCTCCCACTAACCCTCTTGTAGACATAGGGTTCATCTTCATTCTTGATGAAACCAAACGCTTTGATTGCATCATCGAATCGAAGATTCCAGCTTCGAGATGCTTGCTTTAGCCCATAAATGGATCTTTGCAACTTAAATACTTTTCCAGCATGCTCGGGATCTACAAAACCCTCAGGTTGTGTCATATACACATCCTCGAGTAGATTCCCATTCAGGAATGCGATTTTGATATCCATCTGCCAGATCTTATAATCATGGTAAGCTGCTATAGCAAGCATGATCCGAATAGACTTAAGCATCGCAACCGGTGAAAAAATTTCATCATAGTCGATACCATGAATTTGCTTGAAACCTTTAGCCACCAATCGCCCTTTATAGGTATTCTTTCTTCTAAAGACCCACTTACATCCAATGGGTTTAATTCCCTCAGGAGGATCAACCAAAGTCCATACTTGGATAGTGTACATGGATTTCATTTCGGACCTCATGGCTTCTAGCCATTTCTCAGAATCTGGGCTCATCACAACTTCTTGATAGGATGTAGGCTCATTTAACTCAATGAGCGTTACGTCATCATGGTCAGACAAGAGAAAAGCGTATCTCTCAGGCTGACGACGTATCCTATCAGATATGCGAGGAGGTTGGTCTACTTGAATAGCTTGTTGTTCCACAACTTCTTGTGCAACAACCTCATGATCCACAACATTTTGTGGTGCCTGTTCAATATCCATTAAGGCCTCAGTGTTATTTGTATCTTGAACTTCTTCAAGATGGACTTTACTCCCACTAACTCTTCTAGAAATAAACTCCTTTTCTAGAAAGACGCCATTTTTGGCGACAAACACTTTGCCAAGTGTGGGATTGTAAAAGTAATATCCCTTCATTTCCTTGAGATATCCTACAAAATAACACTTATCAGATTTGGGTCCTAGTTTATCCGAGACTTGACGTCGAACGTAAGCCTCACAACCCCAAATCCTTATAAATGACATCGTGGGACTCTTCCCAGTCCATATCGTATATGGTGTCTTTTCGACGGCCTTTGATGGAGCTCGGTTAAGTGTGAAAAGAGCTGTCTCTAGAGCAAATCCCCAGAAGGAAGTAGGAAGATCTGCCTGACTCATCATCGATCGTACCATATCTAATAGAGTACGATTTCTCCGCTCTGACACACCATTCCACTGTGGTGTTCCAGGTGGAGTGAGTTGGGATATGATCCCACACTCTGCTAGATGGTCATGAAACTCTTGGCTAAGGTATTCACCGCCTCGATCTGATCGAAGCATCTTAATATTCTTGCCAAGTTGATTTTGTACATCACTCTTGAATTCTTTGAACTTTTCAAAGGATTCTGACTTGTGTCTCATAAGATACACATAGCCATACCTACTGATATCATCAGTGAAAGTGATGAAGTACTGATAGCCTCCTCTAGCTGCGACATTGAAAGGGCCACATACATAAGTATGTATGAGTCCTAACAACTCTATCGCTCTTTTGCCGTGACCACTAAATGGAGTCTTGGTCATCTTGCCTAGAAGACAAGATTCACATGTCTCATATGATTCAAAATCAAATGAGTCCAGTAATCCATCCTTATGGAGCTGGGATAGGCGACTCTCATTTATATGTCCTAAGCGATAATGCCAGAGATATGTTTGGTTCAAATCATTTGGTTTGAACCGTTTGGTATTTATGTTATAGATTGGGTTTTCTAGGTCTAGAACATAGAGACCATTCATTAATGGTGCATTACAATAGAACATATCATTCAGCATGATAGAACAACATTTGTCCTTTATGGTAAATGAAAACCCTTTCTTGTCCAAACAAGATACTGAAATAATGTTCTTAGTTAATGCAGGTACATAAAAGCACTCTTCTAGTTCTAGGATAAGCCCAGTGGGCAAAGACAAAGAATATGTCCCTACAGCAATAGCAGCAACTCTTGCTCCGTTGCCTACTCGTAAGTCCACTTCGCCCTTGGTCAATGATCTAGCTCTTTGAAGGCCCTACACATTAGTACAAATGTGAGAAGCACATCCGGTATCTAATACCCAAGATGAAGAGATAGATAAATTGACTTTTATAACAAAAATACCTGAGGCAGAAGTCTCACTTTTTTTCTTCTTTGCTTCCTCTAGGTAATGTTTGCAGTTCCTCTTCCAATGTCCGGTCTCACCACAATGGAAGCAAGTCCCTTCCTTAGGCACTTTGACTTTGGCCTTGGATGTAGTAGAATTGGCCTTGCCTTTGGCTTGAGTCTTACCCTTACCTTTGGGCTTCCACTTGCCTTTGCCCTTGTTAACCATCAGTACATTACTGGTTTTGGTTTTCTTGAGATTAGGTTCAGCGGTTCTCAACATGCTGAGCATCTCAGGCAGAGGTTTATCAATTTCATTCATGTTGTAGTTCATGACAAATTGATTATAACCCTCCGGTAACGATTGCAGGATAAGGTCTGTTGCCAATTCTTGGCCCAATGGGAATCCTAATCTTTCAAGGTTCTCCACATACCCAATCATCTTGAGGACGTGAGTTCCTACAGGAGTTCCCTCTTGCATCTTGCATGCAAATAGGGCTTTGGACACCTCAAACCGCTCGTGCCTAGCTTGCCCTTGATATAGTTGCTTCAGATGCTCAACCATATCATGTGCATTCATATTCTCATGTTGCTTTTGAAGCTCAGAGTTCATGATGGCAAGCATGAGGCATGATACATCTAATGCATCATCCTGATGCTTCTTGTAAGCATCCTTTTCGGCACGAGTGGCGGTAGAGCCAGGTGCTTCTGGAAGGGATTGCTCTATGACATACAGTTTTCTTTCTTGTTTGAGGACTATCCTCAAATTTCTGTACCAGTCCAGAAAATTAGCTCCGTTGAGCTTGTCCTTCTCAAGGACAGATCACAGAGAGAGAGTATTCAACGTATTAGATGACATGGTGATCTACAACAACACAACATGCAGAGATAAGTATCATATCTAGATCATTTAATTAGGCCTTTAATTAAATGATGCTCCCACTAAATCGTAGAGCTTTTGTAGGGGCTAGTCATGGATGTCGGCAAACTCATTTTGTCCACACTACTAGCTCCAAATCAAATAGCGACTATATTTTATGGGACAAGATCCAAACGATACTTCATCTTGAGTTAGCTTTGGCTAATCGTCCAAGACTAGGTACAATTCGGTAGGTAACATTTTACCAATTACATCGTATGCAACTCTTGAAAAGGGTCAAGATCCACGTCATTACACATCATCTTGAGTTAGCTTTGGCTAATCACTCAAGACTTAGTATAATTTGTTCTCTTACCCTTCTTTCCCAACTTTTGGGATATGCCTCTAAGTTTCTCAATCCAATTGAGGTGACTTAGTTAAGTCTCACCCAAAGTTCGATAGTGGGACATCACAATTGTCCTCTCGCACTCTACCAAGATAAAATGCGTTGCTTCGCTTTGGCAGAACCCAACAACAAATGATCGAGGTAGTTTATGAGTACCGAACCTTGGTAGGCATATTGAGTTGACTTAATTAATATAAACATTTTATCTAATCATGCATCACATACACACATAGCATATATCAATATATAAGCAAGAAATGTGACATTGTTATGGCTCGTATACTATGATCTTCTCAAGCCAATGAGAAGATCAGTGGTCAACCTAGGGATAACTTCTTCTCCAAGAGCATCCTCCGGTCGTCATGTGTGGTTGGCATCCTCCTTGTAACTTCATTCTTTAATGGACACTCCATTTCTCTTTTGTACATTACAATATAGGAGAGCTTGAGTTACATTCGAGTCTAAATCTAATTTTACAATTAGGAAGAATAGATACAAGGCACGACACGCAAGCCGTATTATGAATTACAACATGCACAGCACACATACATCCAATCACATTGGGGTTAAGGCCATAACCATTCACCATGTTATCATACACAATAGATTTAGGACATTTAATTTATTATGAGTGCAAAAACAAAATTAGCCGCTTGAGCAGAAACTCACGGCGGGGTCAAGGGGCAGCGCCCCGATCCAAAATTTATTTGGAAAATCCCCGAGTGAGCCGCTGCCTTGGATTCATCAACATGAATCTGAGACCCGTACAGCTCGGACTCCGCTTTCCCGAGACACTCTCGGGGTTTCCTTCTCCCGGGACGACCCGAGCCTCTCTCTTCTCAAGTGGCCTCGGGAAGCTTTGGCTCGGTATGACCACAGTGGTCTGTCTTCCCGAGTGGGAGGTCGGGAGCCCGACTGCTCCAACAAAGAGTTATATGCAACTCATAAAAAAAAACTTGTCCTACTTCTATATCACATATAAAAGCATAAAAACCTTGTACGATCTTTCGCAAATGGCTCTGATACCACTGTTGGGTTCTCCCGGCACAAAACAATAAAAACGCAGCGGTACCAAGAACCCATGAGCGATCCAAGCGAAAGAAAACTTGTACAAAGTTATCTATCAAATATATTTATCTACTGTTTATACCTTTGAAGCGTGCCCTTCGGTTATCCCGCTCGTCCAAGATGCGCCGGATCTCTTGCACGTTCAAGGATCCGTGCCTCTATTCGTATCCACACGGACATAATCTCTCAACTTCGGGAGAACTACCTTAGTTGTGCTAGCAACTTGAGGTAGCTCGAAAACACCGAGAACCTTACAATAAGGTTTCGGCCAAGAGTGGAGGAGAGGAAGAAGAGAGGAAGGGAAGGGGAAAAGCTAAGGCAAGAAGAAGCCTCCTTCCAAAGTCACCAGACCCTCTTTTATAATCATCCCATGAATATGAAGAGGTTTGTGTCTCTTTGGCATCCCAATAAAGAGCACATCTTTTCATGTGGCTCTTCATCTTTTCCCATGTAAGAAAAGAATCTTTTTATCCAATGAAAAGAGACTTTTCTCTTTCCTCCATGCAACTCCGACCGGGCCTCTCGGGCTTCCGACTCGGTCTACCGACCAAGTCTCCCGAGTGGCGAGCTCCCGACCCAATCGGTCGAGCTCGACCCAGTCTGCCGAGTGCCGACCCCATCCGCCGAGCTCCGACTCGGCCCGTCGAGCTCCGACTGGCCCGTCGAGCTCCGACTCGGCCCGCCGAGCTCCGACTCGGCCCGCCGAGCTCCGACTCGGCCCGCCGAGCTCCGACTCGTCCCGCCGAGCTCCGACTCAACCCGCCGAGCTCCGACTCGGCCCGCCGAGCTTTCGATCTACTCTCCCGAGTTCCCAACTCGAGCTTAGATCTCCCGAGATCCCAACTCAGGCTCGGACTTCCCGAGTCCCCCAACTCGAGCTCGGACTCCCGAGTTCTCCAACTCGGGATCGGACTCCCAAGTTCCCCAACTCGGGCTCGGGCCTCCCGAGTTCCCCACTTGGGGTCAGGCCTGCCGATAGAATTTCCCGAAGCATTGTGTCCTTTGTGTGAGACCTAATAGGTTCTTGCGACGTTGGCAATGCGCCTAAACACTTTAGACTCATAAGCAATGAGCGGCATCTAGCAATGCATCATTGCTACCCAAGTAACAAGAAAAAGTCGAGATCCGACTAAACCTCCGTGACTATGATAGTGTATGACCTTGTCCTTCTATCCTTGATATCTAGATTGACCAATGAGGTATAGACCGTGTCATCCTCAATCAATCTTGTGTTTCTTGATCCCCGAGTAGACTCACTCAAACAAATGAGCTCAATATCTCATACTGACTCATTTGAGCATGGCTATGCATTTCACTAGTCCTACTCGATCAAGGGGCCCACAAATATCACTCCCGTCATATGGGAGGGATAGATCCCATCTACATCACTCTCATCCCTCCGCATAATTCATTATATACCCAGTGATCGCTTTTATAGTCCACCCTGTTACGGGTGACGTTTGACGATACCAAAGTACATAACTCCTTATGTAGGGAACCGTAGTGACTTCAGGTCTAAGGACTATTCATATCATTAGTCACATGAGAAAGTCTATGACACTCATATGACAATCTATGAAACTTTCTCATGGCGGGTCATTCAGTACACATTCTCCAATGTATACCCATGTGCCAACTTGTTATCACATATCCATGACTTGAGAGCTCAAGTCATCAGTTGACCTACATGCTAGTCTCTATGCATCAATATCGTCCCTGAATAATTGATGCTTGACTAGGAATAGTTTAGTGTAGTATTCTCTACATTATCTCACTATCGATTCAACCAATCGATATAATGTAGATAGGAACCTACTACACAAGGACATTATTATACTTAGTCATTCGGCACAGAATACAAAGTAAGTATAATAACCAAACATGCCTTTATTAATAATAGAATATGATACAAAATGCCTCTAGTCAATCATCACATAATTGGCTCTAGGGCTCTTACTAACAACCATTGCCTTCGCGTCGGCTTCACTCTTCCGAGTTTGTTCAGCCGCCCAACGCCAAGATTCTAGTTCTTTGCCTTCATCATCCTTTGGAGGGGTAAAACCCTCCTTCACAGCGAACCAAGTGTTGATGCCTACAAAGTTTCCAAGGACTTATAAATTGTGAAGTTAGATGATTTATTTTGTGAAGTTAGATGAGGGGTAAAACATCATTAGATAGTACTCCATCTTCGATCTCCAATATTGAAAATCTGCTCCATCGAAGAAGGGAGGTCGGGTGGTGGAAAAACATTCTCTCAAAGCTATTGTTGATAGCTCTCGGTTGTTAATCCGCTTGTATAGAGCCCCAAGCTCTGATACCACTTGTTGGACCTTGGATGGCTAGAGTGGGGGGGGGGGGGTGAATGTAGCCAGACACCGAAACTTTAGCACTTTGTGATTTTTCTGCACTTAGACATTTAGTAGCACAGCGGAAGCAAACAAAAAAACAGAGTATGCAGAATTGAAATCCAAGGCTAAGAACAAACACAAGAACGCTAATAAGAGGGTTTACAAGGGTCGGGGATAACTTGCCCCTACTCCTTAGCGTGCCCTTAAGGTGGGCGATCCCTTGATCGTCGGCAGATCAAGCCCTGGAAAACCCGGATAGTAAGCAACCTCCTTCTTGGTAGAGTAACCTCTCCACAGTGTTTCAAGATGATGAAGTATACAGTACATGAAACAAAAGAAAGATCTTACTTGGCACTTAGAACCACAAGAACACAAGCAAACTTCTCCGAGCTCCACCCAGCGCAGATCTCACGCAAGACTCTCCTCTTCGTGTCTTCTCGCTGATGAACTCAAGCTCCTTGTTTCTTCTTCCAAGTGCTCAAGTAACACAAGGTTGCTTCAAAGATCACAGTTGCTTACTCAAGATGATGGAACAACAGCTAGCTTAAGCACAATGTGGAGAACTTCGTTATTGAGACTTGTTTGCCACCCAGCACTTAAGTCTCCTCTGCTGATCCCAGGTCACAACCATCTCACTGCAGTCTCCAGCTGATCACCTGCAACATCCAGCCTACCACTGAGCTCTCCCTGGACTCCCTGAGCTTCTCTCAGCCAAGCTCCAGTCAGCAGCTCCAGTCAGCAACTCCAGCCGTTGCAACCTGAGATGACAAATGGACAAACCTGCTCTAAGGAAAGACTTCCATTGACTCTCCTTGAGTGTTTGAATCCATCACTGTCACCTGCACACTTAATTAGAGCATTAGCACAACATATCAAGCATAGAATCAAGTATCAGAGATTAAGCACAGAGAATCAGATGTGTTCAGAGCGCGATCAGAACGCCTGACAACGCGTTTGAATTAAAGTGATCGGTCACCGGACTGATCAGAGAGCCTCCTGATCGGTCACCAGATCGATCAGGGTGGGTTCAGACCGATCAAGCTCCATCCTGATCGGTCCCCAACGCTCAATCAGAAATTACAATTTCTCCGGGACCGATCCCAGATTGTGGATCGATCACCAGACCGATCCACCCCTTTGTAGGGCGATTTCTTAATTTCACAGTCCAACCCTCCTGATCGGTCACCAGACCGATCAGGGCATGCTCAGACCGATCAGGCTCCATCCTGATCGATCATAGTGAGGAACTCGCAACACTTGATCGTTCACCAGACCGATCTGAACAGTGTCCCTGATCGGTCACTGGACCGATCAGGAGCCAAGCAGTAAGGTTCCCAAAAACCACTGGATGCTCCCTGATCGGACACCAGACCGATCAGTTATCGCTGAATCGGTCACCAGACCGATCCACGAAGGAGCACCGTGCCAACTTCCCTGATCGGTCACCTGACCGATCCAGGCAAGGTCAAATCTCCTCTAAGTCACGAGAACAAGCCTCCGGCCCATCTCTAACTCGTGCCATGCCCAGCTTCACTCACTGGGACTTCAACCTAGCCCTCCAAGCTAGGACCTGGCTTCACTCACCAGAGTTTCAGTCACCCAGCTTCACTCACCGGGACCCGGCTTCACTCACCGGGATTTCATCCAACCTAGCCCTCCAGGCTAGGGCCTGACCCTCCAAGTCAGGACTTTTTCACACCTAACCCTCCAAGTTAGGACTTTTCAACACCTAGCTCTCCAAGCTAGGACTTTTCACACCTAACCCTCCAGATTACGACTTTTCAACACCTAGCTCTCCAAGCTAGGACTTTTCACACCCAGCCCTCCAGACTAGGACTTTTCAACACCTAGCCCTCCAAGCTAGGATTTCTCCACACCTAACCCTCCAGGTTAGGATTTTCGAAGACCTAGGCCTCCAAGCTAGGATTTTATTCAATCTAGTCCCACTAGGTATGTCTAGTCCCCGACTAGGACTTAATCATAATCATAATCATAATCATAATCATAATCATAATCATCAACCTAAACTAAAATCGGTGTCAACACCAAAACAACAATCAGGGTCAGACTGCATCAACAGAAAACATGTTTAGTTGATTGATAAGAGGATCAGTTGACTGTCAATTGAATGTTGTCTATAAAAAATCACCTCGAGATTAGAGCTGAGATACACTTCTCTCCATTTCTATATTCTATTTCAATGTCCTTTGATCGTGCAAGACTCACTAGTATGATGCCAAAAAGCTCACCGACATTTACGCTCAAGCTTACTCTTTCTTTGTTAGTATAATCTTTTATTATACTTGTATTGCATTTAAGAAAGATAGATCCGCTACCTTAATGACCCCCTTAGTGCCGACCCCATGGATATGAAGGAAGGTTCAAGCAGGTTCATAGACAACAGGTGCATGGTGAGGGTTGAAAATGCAGGTCATCACTTCCTGGGGATGACACAAATGCCATGCGCCTACCATCTGTGTTACACCCTATGGGCTCTTGTATTGCATTTAAAAGAAGATAGTAGGTTGTTACTATTCTTCTTTCATTGTGTATGATTTGCTTTCTTTGACAATGTTTTGGAGAAAGAGATTTTAGTGGATTGACCAATAAAGTGATCAAGGATCTCGGGCCTTAGAGTAGGAATCGACAAAGGCTCCGAACTAGGTAAAAAACAACTTGTCTTTAATTTGTGTATTTAGTTATTCTGCTATGACTTTGATTTGTGAGTTTTAAAAATAAAAGAAAGATTTTAAATGAATGAGATTCACCCTCATCTCACTTATTACGATCCATCAATTGGTATCAAAGCCCTGTTAGCTCTAAAAAGTTCAAACGGTCTTTCTAGCATTCTTTTTTTAACTTTCTTTTCAAACAAATATTTTTTCTAATGCACTAGTATTCCCAAGACAAGTTTTGGAAATTCTTTTGTTATTTATACTATTGTGCCTCTTGTCAGGAAGGATATAGTACAGTTCAACCTCCCCTCTTCAATGTTGAAGATTATAGCTACTGGAACAGAGGATGGAATGCTTCTTGAAGTTTGACATTGATCTGTGGTTTAACATCAAGAAAAGATACATACCACCGACCGAAGATGAAGAGCCTCTGGATCCGGAGGAATGGAGTTTTGAAATGAAGAGAAAGGCCCAAATAGACTCTAAAGCCATGAACACCATTCAATGTGGGCTAACAAAGGAGGAGATTAACCGAGTTGGTCCATTCGACAACACCAAAGAACTATGGGATCAACTAGTCAAGCTACATGAAGGAACCAACGACTCTCAGGTAACCAAAAAAGATATTTTATTAAATCAATTATTTAATATTAAAATGTTTCCCAGAGAAATCGCGACCCAATTCCACACAAGAATCAAGGACATCATCAACGACCTTCATCTCATTGACCACCATCTTGAAAATCATGATATTATAAGGTATGCCCTAAACTCTTTTACTTGAAATGCATTATGGGTATCGTTGGTAGATGCCTATAAAGTTTCGAAGGATATTTCAATTATTAAATTAGATGAACTATTTTGTTAACTAGAACTACATGAGCAAATTAATATGAGTTAATTTGAAATAGGTATAACTTTGTATGTAGGTCAAAGCAAGAACAAGGCAACTAAATGTAAGTACCCCAGGTTGGTATTGATGTGGTCAACTGATTTAAGTTAGATCCTGATTTTTTTAATCCCTGTTTCTAAGTGTACATGAACTTAGGAGAGCAAGAAGTCTAGAGGAAGACGCAGCGGTCGAGAAGGATGACATGAAAAGGGAGTCGACGGGCTCGGTACATCCGAGGGACGTGAAGCTCTGTGAAAGAGTACACCGGTGGAGCGAGAAGGATGTGCACGATGTCTGAGGGACGAGAAGTCAGAAGGAAGAGCGCTCGAGGAGCGAAAGGCTAGAGTCGGGTTCTGGTGAGCCTAACTCCGGTTGGTCAGAAATCACCCAAGAACACCAGAAGTTAGGTTGGAGAGTGCTTAGCGGTTTCTAACCAAAAAGGCCACTCTCAGGCGATTGTAAGTTACGGGTGCCTGGCCTCTATAGCGCCCGAGCACTAGGCGCTCGTGAGCCAACAGGCGCTCGAGAGGCTATGTTTAGCCGTTTGCGAATGTTGCGCGTTGGATAAGAGTTAAGCCATGTGTCAGGCACCCAAGAGCACTTGGGCGCCCTATAAGTGTCACGTCAGCAAACAGATAACTTTGACTGGGGCTATAAATAGAACCCTAGAGCTCAGTTTTCAAACATCCATCAACTGCAAACAATTCAATTATTAGTTTTCTTTTATCTCATGCTTCAAAATCTGTAAAAGGCTTCTCCGCCAGATAGAGATTTTGATAGTGAGCTTCAGTCATCTTGGATTAGCAACCACTTAGGTTGCAACCAAGTAAATCTTTGCGTCTAAGCATTTTATTAGTTTATGTTTGTTTTAACTGATTTTT
The DNA here is from genome assembly GCA_024364735.1 of Boesenbergia rotunda. NCBI lineage: Eukaryota > Viridiplantae > Streptophyta > Magnoliopsida > Zingiberales > Zingiberaceae > Boesenbergia > Boesenbergia rotunda. Next base: position 60,716 of record JAGFNQ010006652.1, read on the forward strand.
ACAACTAATTTAATTCTTTTTGAGACCGCACAAAAGATTTTTTTTATTTTTACAACGACAATTCTCCCCCCCCCTCTTGCCGGTTCACCTCGACCCCACAAGTGGTATTAGAGCCAGGACACCACAGAAGGACTAACTGTCGACTGCAGCAAATTTTGAAGAATGGTTAGACCAGTGATTTACCCACCAAAGTTCGAGGGGGAGTTTGCGTTTTGGAAATGCAAAATGGAAGTATTTTTCAAAACAGATTTTAGTATTTTACTAACAATAAAATTTGGTTTTGAAGTACCCACAGATAAGAATGGAATTGAACTTGAAGAACATCTCTGGATCGAAAAGCAATGCGATCAATTTACGACAAACGGTAAGGCCGAGTTCCATCTTCTAAGTGTACTACCAGCCAAGGAAATCGAAAGAATCGGAATATAGAATTCTGCTAAAGACCTTTGGTATAAAATGCTGAAACTCCATGAAGTATCGAAGGAAGTACAATCCGACTCTTCAATAAACACTGACTCATATTTATAAGAGTCCAACACCAAGGTGGTTAACAGACTGGCACTAACGGCCGAGTACCTACCAGAAGATAGTGAATGATCGTCCATGGAAAGCATTGAAGAAGGGGGAGTTTCACCAGAAGAAAGTAGCGACGAAGGGGGAGTTCCTCTTTTCGAAAGTGACCCGGTAAGTAAGGTATGCTTCCTTCCTCATGATCAACTGTACTCTGGTATAAAAACAATGCTTAAAGCTAACCTAAAATTAGAAAAAGAAAATCAAAAGTTAAAAATAAAATTGACTAATGCATGGTCTTCTGATGGTTTTGATAAACTAAAAAATGATAGTGTTAATTTGAGAAATTTAGTTGAAAAATTAGAATTTGATATTGCATGCTTATGACAAAAGAAAAATAGTTATCCTGATAATCTAAACTAGTATATTAAAAATCACAGGGTCAAATTGTAAAAATTCTAAAATGAGATGTCTCATTTAAGTTTTTAATAAACCTTGCTGGTAAAAATTTATATTGAATTCCTAAATATATTTTAAACTGTTGATTTTTCTTTTGAGTAAATTAATTTTGGCAATTAATGCTTTATCTTGTTATTTTTTTTGGATAATTACTTGTAGGAAAATTAATTTAAAGTTTTTTTAAGAAGCAGTGTTCTGTCTACAAAAATATTTTTAGATTTTTTAAAAATATATATCAAATTTATAATGATTTTCAAAAATGTCAGAAAACTTTTCTAAAGATAATTCTTTAAAAATTCTAAATTTTGGATACTATTTTTTGTGTTAAAAATATTTTTCCTTAACATTATAAGTTTTTGATGTGATCAAAAGGGGGAGAAGTAGTGTTAAGTTAAGGGGTAGACTCTAATTTAATTTTTTTTACACTTACATTGTTATAGATTTATTCTTGTTTTTTTTATTATGTTTACCCTAACTTAACTTGGATTGATGCACATCAAAAAGGGGGTGATTGTAAGTACCCCAGGTTGGTTTTGATTTGGTCAACCAATTTAAGTTAGGTCCTGGTGTTTTTAATCCCTGTGTCTAAGTGTACAGGAACTAATTAGGAGCGCAGGAAGTCGAGCAAAAGATGCAGCGGTCAAGAAGGATGGCACGGAAAGGGAGCCGACGTGTTCAGTGCATCCGAGGGACGCGAGCTCTACCAAAGAGTACACCGGTGGAGTGATAAGGACGTGTGCGACGTCCGAGGGATGAGAAGCCGGAAGGAAGGACGCTCAAGGGGCGAAAGGCCGGAGTCGGGTTAAGGTGAGCCTAACTCCGGTTGGCCAGAAATCACCCAAGAAGACTAGAAGTCAGCCTGGAGCGTGGTCAACGGTTGCTGACCAAAAAGGCCACTCTTGGGTGCCCGTAAGCTTAAGGGCACCTAGCCTCTCGGACGCTGGAGCACTAGGCGCCCAAGCACTCGGGCACCCGTGAGCCAACAGGCGCCCGAGAGGCTATGTTTAGCCATTTATGAATGTTGAGCATTGGATAAGAGTTAAGCCATGTGTCAAGCGCCCAAGAGCACTCGGGCGCCCTATAAGTATCACATCAGCAAACGGATAACTTTGACCGGGGCTATAAATAGGCTCCTAGAGCCCAGTTTCCAAACATCTATCAACTGCAAACAATTCAGTTATTAGTTTTCTTTTGTCTTGTGCTTCAAACTCTGTAAAAGGTTTCTCCACCAGAAGGAGATGTTGATATTTAGCTTCAGTCATCTTAGATTAGCAACCATCTAGGTTGCAACCAAGTAAATCTCCGCATCTTAGCCTTTTATTAGTTTATGTTTGTTTTAATTGATTTTTATAACTAATCTGAATTTTTTCTGAGACCGCACAAAAGATTATTTTTTATTTTTACAACGGTAATTCACCCCCTCTTGTCGGTCCATCTCGACCCGACACTAAGAACAGACCCAGACCAACAATTGAGTCTGAGAGCGAGTCAGACTTAGACTCGATCAAGGAAGAGGAAATAGTAAGCATGGTACAAAGGATGTTTACTAAAAAGATGTTTAGAGAAATCCCAAGAAAGTATAAAGCACCCGGAGCTCATCAAAATCAGAGATAACTTGCTATGGTTGCAACAAAAAGGGTCACTACAAGTACGAGTATCGTAACTTGAAGGAGGAAAAACCCAAGTCAACAAGAAGAAGAAAAGTACTCAAACCTACCTAGGACGAATCCAAATCAGATGAGTTGGATGTGGAAGAACCAAAGCAGTCGAGCTGCATGACACTTATGGCAAGAAACGAAGAATCCGAACTCAAGTCCGAATTAAAATTCGAGTTAGACCACGAAGGACACCCAGAGGTAACTTTATTTTCAGAATTTCAATTATGAAAAATCATTAAATACTTGTTTAGAAAGTCAACTAACTCTAAGGATCAGATTAACTCACTCCTTAAGGAGGTTAACCACCTTAAAGAGCAAGTTAACTTAAACCCCTTAACTAACTAGGTTTAAGAAGAAACTTCAACTAAAGTTGCAAAACTTGAGGAACAAAATTCCTCCTTGAAAGGTCAAGTTGAGGGACTCAAGAAAATGTTGGAGAAGTTTAACTTGGTCTCCAAGTATTTGAATATGATGCTTGGATCCCAACAGGTTGTGTACAACAAATCTAGACTCGAATACAAACCCAAGTCAACAAATAAGTCATACTTATCCTTACTTAGTCAAAACGTTAGAAACCAAGTCCAAGCATGGATCCTAAAAGCTTCCTTAAAAAAATAAGTAGGACTAAACCAATATTTTGTACCCAAAAATAATATTCAATACTTAAATAATAAACATAAAATTTATACAGGAGCGGCAAACTAGTTGTCACCTCAAATAACTTGAACTACCAATGTTTAGGTAGTTTGGACTAGTTAAATCAGGGTTAGCTCTAATTTATTGAGGATCTAAGTTTAGTACTAAGTTCCCTGAGTGAGAATAATTGAGAAGCTCTATTGGTTACTTCTAATGATGTTCAGGTGGCTCACCAAAACTTAAGAGCTTACTCAAGGAATTTGCTTGGAGGACCTATTAGGATGTATACTAAAAGACTTGTCTTTTTCTATGAACATCTACATTTTGAAAGAGAATCACAACAACACTGTTGCATGTTTATATTAGTATGTACAAAACTGTCTGATGCTTTGCATTATAGATAACATGGCGTGTGATGACACACAGAAGATCATGCTATCATTGTTAGATGTGTATACTAAAAGACATTGCTCTTTTTATATATGAGATCATCTAAATTTTGAAAAGAGAATCACAACTACACTAGGTGTCTGTTTATATTAGTACATGCATGAAGTCCTTTACTACGCATTGTAGATAACATAGTGTATAGTATTACACGGAAGATCATGTTATCAGTCCCTTGCCTAGTATAAGTAGAGGCTCACAACCGAGATGGAATTGGACAAACCATCGGAAAGTATGTAGTGTAATTAGGTGTGGTTGGTCTTGGACATAGAATTACACTAGTGTGCTTTGAGTACATTGAGCGGGACCAAAATCAGAGGTTATCCGATTTATACTGACTCGATAATTAGATAGAACCTCAAGATTTTATTATGGAGTACGATCCCTTAATCCCGATATAATAATGAGCATATATTATTAATTATTATTTCTTTGATTTACCAATGGGCGAGATCTATTCTGTTAGATCGATAGGCCCGGTAAGTTGGAAGATAATATTAATAATATGATGTGCTATTGATTATTGACGGAATCCGTTGTTGGTGCAGGAAGCACCATATCGAACCTTGTTTTGATATTGGCAAAGGATTCAAAGTTAAGTTTATTTGGTGATCTAACAATGTTACTCAAGTGTGCAGGAAAAGTCCTAGCGAAGGGCTGCTAGGCACCTGACGAAGGGCTGCCAGGAAACAAAGTCCTAGCGAAGGGCTGCTAGGTGTTAGTGATATGAGAGAAGTGTCCTAAGGCAATCGCCTTATGATTGTAAACATTTATTTCAATAAATGATAATTCACTATTTGAGTATACATGTTTGTATTTGATTGGGATCTTAAACTCATCTACTGAATGTCCGCAATACAACTCACAGCATAAGAGAATTTGTGATGGGATCACAACTAGTGATTATCTCTAAATGTGCAAATGTGAAGTATTGAAAATATCCCTAGTCGATGAATTGATAAATACGGACACTATCAATTCTGTTGAGACTAGCATGGGTTATTCTCTAATCAGCTGATTCTCACTGGCTGGTGACATTGGGCTGTCCGGAGATAAACATGGATGCTAGTTAAGGGAACTAGTTCATTGGAGTGACTAGCTGTAAGACTTCATATGGTTATCTATATAGATATGTCAATGAAGTTCTTACTGCGGCTTAAGTGCGATGTTCCTTTGACTTACGGTGTTCAAGTCATCTTGGTCATGGAGACTTATACTTTAACATCTTAAGCAAGCATCTCCAAGGAGGTGTGGACCCAGGATGATTGGGTATAAGCCGAAGTGCCCGAAGATGTTTGAACAGCCTACAAAGGATTCACCACTCCTTGCGAGGAGATGTATACCCAGGCCTATCGTCGGATTGTTACTCAAAACCTCTAGCCAGAGTATATCATGTTTGGAGTGCGAGTCTCTAAAATACATGAGAGTAATTAGAAATCCAAAGGACGAGAAAGATATTACTTGGGCTAGGTGTGACGTAGTCAACCTAGTGGGGACTGACACAAATAGACCGTGACACAAATTCGTGCAACAATCATTTTGAGCTAATTTTTCCCTTCTCCCGCACTACTAATCCAAGACCAAGTCTTGGTACATTTTTGTTACTTCTCGTGTGTACAAGGTTAAACTAAATGGCCAGCCAAGAATGGAACAGTGTCCGTCCACCACTCTTCTCTGGCTCAAATTTCAACTCCTGGAGAAGTCTAATGGAATCCCACCTGAAGGCCAATCTGGAACTTTGGTTGATAATTCAAACGGGGTTCACATTCCCCACAACAGATGGAACATCGATTACTTGGGATAAACTGGATGAATGAACCCTGAGGAAGATCGAGACAGATGCAAGGGCTACTGCAATCCTACAATGTGGCCTAACCAACAAAGAATTGAAGCGGGTCGGATCCTTCAACTGTGCCAAGGAGATGTGGGAAAAGTTAATCAATCTACACGAAGAGAGCTCCGATGTTGAGATCTTAGAAGCTCAAGAACAAGTAGCTGAGACGGACTCGACACCCGATGACGAAAATGAACCAGAATTAGACGACGAGTTGACTGAGACAAAAATGGTAACCAATTTCAAATCTTCTTTTAAATTAAGGTTAAATAATCAAGTTGATACTGCAATGGTCGATGAAGGTATAGTTTTTATTGCAAGGAAAACCCCAAGAGAACCACCAAAGAAGAAGATTCAACCTGTACCTGAGTCCGACTCAGACTTAGAATCTGACGACGAAGGAAGGGATCCTTGGAAACTGGTCTGGTTGGCTCGCGACCGCTACAAAATACCAAATAAACAATCAAGCAAAAGAAAGATGACTAGAATCAAGGGGGAGATTCCCAACCGGGAATCAAAAGGTAAATTTACAGTATTTGAAAATCCATTATAAAGTTACACATCAATAAAATCAGAGTTATGCTATGCTATTTCATACTACACTATGCGCCTTTTTTTTATATGAGTGAATCTTATAAGGCTAAAGTGTTAGAAATTCATAATATTGCTGTTTTTGATAATCCAGAATATTATTACGATTATGATGTAACTTAGATATTTTTTTGCTTTAATTGTATGTTTCTTTTTATTTCATTATTATTATTTTTAATTAGGATTGATTAGTTTAAGGATAAAACAGTTTAACTGAAATTTGAACAACATAGTATTGGGTGGCGGTAAGATGATAGTACGTTAGGGAAGCCATCTTGGCGGAACTAGCCGAAGCTACCGATCCAAGACCCAAACTAGTTAGACCAGAATTTATCAAAAAGTAATTTTTGAAGATGAAATTTCACTAAAAGGCTTTGTCTAGGAAAGGGTTGATGATCCAATAAGGCTACGGCCAAAGAAGGCCTAGTGCCTCGCCAAGACCTGGAAGTCAATTTTTGAAATTCAAATTCAAGTTACTTCTTGTCAAATTCAAATCTAACACAAATTTTAATTGATCTTAGACTCAACTACTTTTTCCAAAATAAAATTAAAATTTATTAAAATGGTTTTCAAAGTTGATTCAATTTTTCAAAATTAATCATGGCTCTTCAAAGTAAAATCCTTACTTCTATTTAAATTTGTCTCACAAAACCCATAAGGTTAACATGCTTGATCATGTAGAACTGGGTGAGACATCTAGGACCTAAAAGTATAATTCACTATCCTTTTAAATAAATAAAAAGGTTTGCAAAAGTTATTCAAAATTTTTCAAATTAATTCAGTTTACTGTACCCTCCTTTTCATCTCTATTGTTCTTAAAATATTGAATTTCATGTTAAAATAGACCCATTTTAAATAGAATCTTGTTTGGTTTAGTTATTGATTGGTAAAACATAGTCAACTGAGTCAAGCTTGGGGAACACAATCAAACCCTAGTCAACATAGTCAAACCTGGTCAACACTGAAGTTCCTTAAAGAACTTAGATAAAAATCAGACTGTGTCAGATACAGGGGGAGTTTCTTTTAATACTTTTCAAAAAATTAAATTGTTTTTCAAAACCCTTATGCTCTAAATCTTATTATCATGTCGATAAGGTTTTTCAAAAATTGATTCAAAAACCTTCGTATACTACTATCTGTTTGAAAATTATCATCATTTCAAAATATTTTTCGAAAACTATTTTCAAAAATGTATCTCCTTGAAAGTTATCATACTCAGAAGGTTATTCAAAATTATTCTTTTGAGTTTAATAAACCCTAAAGACACAGAGGAAGGTCCACTTCATGATCTATAAGGATTCCTAGGATGTGTCAAATTTAGAGGGAGTTTGAGTTAAAAGAAGAATTTCTGAAATGTTTTTGGTAATTATTTGTTTTAAAATTGTTAGATAAATTTCTTTGATCTGAACTGAACCCTAAGAACTCAGAGGAAGAATACTTGTAGTCAGCAAGCTTCCAAGGACTGTATCAAGTTTAGGGGGAGGTCAAATTAAAAGAGTTATTAAACATTTCTAAATAATATGTTTTCATACACTCTATTTTCAAAATTGTGTCGAAAACATTTGTCTTACAAAATAATATTATTTTAAAATGTTTTTGTGGCTTATAAAAATATTTTTGAAATACCTTTTGAAATAATATTTACTTGGGTTGAAAAATTTCCAGGACACTTAGGAAAATGTCCTTGTAGTTAACAAGGTTTCCTAGGATTGTGTCAGACTGGAAAAGAAATCAAGTCAAGTATTCAAAATAAAATTAATTTTTTTTTAATGCATAATCTTCAAAAGTACTTCTATTTTTCAAAGTATAATGTTTTGAAAAGTACTAATACTTGTAAAGGCAATAGTGTTCTAAGTGCATGAAGTTTCTAAAAGATTTGCCTACAAATATAAAATATTTTTTGTGGAGTTTTGTTGGTGCAGTTTAAAGTTTTTTTTGCTATACTTTCAAGAATTATGCTAAGTATTTTTATGTTTTCAAAACTCATAGGCTCTGATATATAATTTTTTTTTTAAAAAAACTTCATTTAATATATATTTTGTTATTGATATATGGCCACGGGGGAGAGTAGAAATTAAATTCTTCCTTAAACGTTTTTTTAGAAAGGTTATCTTAGAAATGGTTTAAAACTTAGAAGAAGAATTTCACATTAAGGGGGAGAGACAGGAAAGAGAGAAATTGTTTTAATCTTTATCTCTTTTTCAAAAAGTGCTTCAAAAATTTCTAAGTATTTCAAATTCTTTTGTGCATGTTTTTTTGCCTAAGTAAAATTCATTTTGCAAAGTCTTGTAAGTAAAAGTTATTTAACAAAAGTTAGGTTTGCAAAACTTTTTCAAAATTTTACCTTGTTCGCCCATGTATGTTTTTGATATATGTCAAAGGGGGAGGAAAGGTCAAAGCTAAGTATGTTAACAAAATACTTCAAGGTAGCAGGGTAAATAAAATTTTTCAAAACTACAATGGTTTTTAGGTCAAAACTACATTGGTTGTTTAACTTTACACTACTCAGATTGATTGGTTTTAACTGTCGTGCATAACTGTTATATGTTTTTACTTAACTTTGAATTGTGTTGCCATAAATCAAAAAGGGGGAGATTGTTGATGCAGGAAGCACCATATCGAACCTTGTTTTGATATTGGCAAAGGATTCAAAGTTAAGTTTATTTGGTGATCTAACAATATTACTCAAGTGTGCAGGAAAAGTCCTAGCGAAGGACTGCTAGGCACCTGGCGAAGGGCTGCCAGGAAACAAAGTCCTAGCGAAGGGCTGCTAGGCACCTGGCGAAGGGCTGCCAGGAAACAAAGTCCTAGCGAAGGGCTGCTAGGCATCTGGCGAAGGGCTGCCAGGATACAAAGCCCTAGCGAAGGACTGCTAGGTACCAGGCGAAGGACAGCTTGGTATCCAAGACCTGGCGAAGGACCGCTAGGCAAAAGTCCAACCAAAGGAGCGGTTGGCATCAGGTAAACTCTCCCGAGAGGAGTAGGTGAGGACGCGTTCCCCGTCGAGGGAACAGTAGGCGTCGGTTCGACCTAGGGCTCCATTTTGGAGACCCAAAGTCAGAACCAAGACAGCTAAGGCTGTATAAATAAATATTTTATTATTTCATTGTGTTTTGGACTAACCCTGGATGCAGGACCGAAGGAACGTGTGTCTGCAGCTCTAAGAGCCTCAAAGGAATGAGGCAACAGCTGACCAGGGCGCCCGGAGTGTCCCGGGCGCCCCCTTGGTGAACACAAAACACAAGTTACAAAAACAGGCTTCGACAGTACAACTCCCGGGCGCCCCCGCTGCTCTCGGGCGCCCCCTGCGCTGTGGGCGCCCCCAGTGACAGCCACCGAAGCAGCTCCCCTCGATGCCAAGAAGATAGAAGTTTGACCCGGTCAATCCGGGCGCCCCGAGCGCTCCGGGCGCCCTGGTCAAAGTTGATCTCGAAATTGAAGAGATCAGAAGCGACCGAGACATTTCCGGATCAAATGCCACGTGGGGGGACGCCCCCGACATCCCGGGCGCCCCCAGGCCCTATATAAAAGGCCCTCGACCCTAAGCTTTAAGAACAACTTCCAATCAACGCTTCTACGCTCTTCTGCTCTCGCGCTTCGCCTCGGAATCCTTCCAACTCGAGCCGACGACGTCCCGCTGCTCCGAAAAAGTCGATCTACCCCGGACGTTGGTAAAAGAGCGATTTAAGTTTAGTGTACTTAATTCTGTAATAATTTTTTATAAACTATTTGCGCCTTATATAGAATTGCCCAAAGTAAACGGTCAACGACCGTGGGCCTTGGAGTAGGAGTCGACCTAGGCTCCGAACCAAGTAAAATCGACCGTGTCTCTGTGTTGTTATTTTTAATTTCCGCTGCGTACTTGCTCTAAATTTTCCGAAAAACGATTTCCGATATTCACCCCCCCCTCTATCGGTTTTCTCGATCCAACATTCGTGTCCTGGTGAGTCGGGTTGATGATGCCTCCTTGATGAGCTCGAAAGGTTCATCATGCTAAACCCTGCAGGTGGATTTAATCCGACATGATGATAAGGTTGAGTGGTACTAGTCAAGGACCTAGAAGTTAATTAATTTGAATTGTCAGTAATTTAAATTAATTAGCGGGTATTCGAGATCTTAAACACGGGGGATGGACGACTCGTAATTAGTGGAGCCCATATGTAAATATGGGGTTGGTGAGGTAATTCAATAGGGATTCTTTAGTGGAATGGATCCTCATTAATGGACCGGGTTTGAATCCATTAGTAGGCCATGATCCAACTCCTCTTCATGGTCCCTATTGTAGCCCTATATATACCTCATAGTGGCATGAAATCAAGTTGATGATTAATCCAATCCAACCCAAGAAAATTTTAGGGTGCGCTTGGTTTGTATTTTTCAGTCTATTTTTTATTTTCATTTTCCGTAGAAAATCCGATTTTCTGGAAAACATGTTTGATTTATATTTTTCAAGTTCATTTTCTAGAAAAAATATAATATTTTATGAAAAATTAGAGAATAAAAAAAATTATTTTTCAAAAAATAAAAAAATATTATTTTAAAAATAAAAATAAAAAATAAAACAAATCAAACACCTTTTTAAATTTTTCCTCTCCTCTCCCCCTTCTCTCGCCCTCTCACGGGTTTGAGTGCGGCGCCGACTCCTGTGAAGAAGGATATGTTCGGTTTTCTCCTCCGCTGCAATCGATGCAAGCAGAAATTGCAATTGGATACAAGAAATTGCCTCACACAATTCGAGGCGCTTGAGCAATTAATTGCCTCACGGCAATTAGCCTCACGGCAATTGCAATTGCAATTAGCAATTGCTAATTGCTAATTGCTAATTGCTTGATCCAGAAATTGGCAATTGCTTGTATCCAATTAGAGTAGTAAATTGCCTCAGGGCAATTGCTTCAGGCAAGTGGCAAATTGCCGTACGGCAATTGCTTGAAAAAAAAAGGGAAATTGATAATTTCCTGAAGCAAGCAGAAAAAATTGCCGCGGTAACTTTTGGAGGAGGAGCAGAACGGCAACTTTCTTCGGAAAGATTGGAGACAATTTGCTCATGAAAGATTGGACTTCTCCAAATAAAGTTGGCGTCGGTAGTCGATGAAAAAATTAATAGGGTTTGTATTTGGATCATCATTCTCCTTCGAGTGGCCGACCGCATCCCTTTGAGTTAGGATTTGTTGGCGCAAGAAGAATGAATCGACTTGGTAACCACGGGTCTTGGTAGATCGTCGCCCACACGACGTCTAAGAGGGGAGGGTCATACAGTAGAAGATCGTAAGGTAATATAAGGTATAATTCTGCCTTTGGCTCCTTATGTTATTTTTGTGTCATGTTGGGTTGCCTCGTCATTTCATATTAATTATTTAATTGTTTTGATTTTGTATCATAGCCAATAATTAAATAATTGGACCCTGGCCATAAACACAAAAGCTGGCGATCCACTCGTCACCTTTTTCACGGTCGAACTGTCAAGCAAATTACAAGGCCCAATCTTTGTGATTGGCCGAGTTGTAATTTGGATCGTTCGATACGGCACGAGATGGTCGTTGGGAGACGGGTCTCCATTCGGATTAATTTTTTAATCCGTAGACATGGAGAGGTCTCTTGGAACGACCAAGTATTCGCTTAGGAAATCCGCCAAGTCATACCCAACAATCAATCCCTTGCAAAGTATAAGTAGAGGCTCACAACTGAGATGGAGTTGGACAAACCATCGGGATGGTTGTAGTGTAATTATGTATGGTTTATCTTGACCATAGAATTACACTAGTACACTTTGTGTGCATTGAGCAGGACCAATATAGAGGTGATCCAATTTGTAATGACTTTATAATTGGATTGGACCTCGGTTTATTATGGAGTATATGCTCTAAATCCCGATATAATAACAGGCACATGTACTTAGTAGTTATTTCTTTGATTTACCAATGGGCAAGATTTATTCTGCTAAATCAATAGGCCCGGTAAGTTAAGAAATAATATTATTTATATGGTGTGCCATTGATTATAAACGGAATCCGTGTCTTGGTGAGTTGGGATGATGATGCCCCCTTGATGAGCTCATAAGGTTCATCATGTTAAATCCTACAGGTGGACTTGATCCAACATGATGATAAGGATGAGTTGTGTCAAGGAGTTAGAGGTTGATTAATTAAAATTGTCAGTAATTTAAATTAATCGACTGACATTCGATATCTTAAACACGGGGAGATGGATGTACTCATAATAGGTGGAACCCATATGAAAATATGGGGGTTGGTGAGGAAGTTCAATGAAGATCCTTTAGTGGAATGGATCTTCATTAATGGATCGGATTTGGATCCATTAGCGGGGCAAGACCCAACTCCTCCTCATGGTCCCTATCATAGCCCTATATATACCTCATAAAGCTGTTGGGACCGGGTGCATGTTGACATGGATGCGGGTTCGTAATTTAAAATTTTAATTACGTGCAGCGGAAGATTTAGCATAAATAATTTCTCAAATTATCTAACCACACATCTAGCATGCAACCTTATGTTGTGTGGACATGATCATATATTTAAAATTTTGTAAAAAGTAAACTAATTTACTTAATACCTCGCGTAACTAGAAGAAAGGGACGAGATCCAACCGTAGCGTCCCTTGGAAGCTCCGCCTCTATTCGCGTCCACACCGAGTTTTCTTCGGGATGACTTCGTAAAGCCACGAGTTTCGTGCCGACAAGAACTACTAGATTCTCCAAAGGCACGACAAGAATATCAAGAGAGAGATGGAAAACTAACCACCAAACGAAGAACGGAATCAAGATTCCGGGAGGAAGGAAGGAGTTGCGCTCGCTTCTTCTTCTTCTTCGGCTTCTTCTTGGTGGTGGAAGCTCACGGCAAACGGGAGGGCCTCTAGGGCCGGCGCCACTAGAGGAGGGAGAGGGAGAGAAGGAGAGGGAGAGAGGCTAGGCAGCAATCCTTGATCTCTTGGATTGATTTCCAAGCCTTGCCTTGGTACCTTTATATAGTAGCCTCTCAATCGCTAAGTCTCCTTTTTATGGAATAAATTTTCATAAGAAATTTATCTTATAAATTTTTCTATGAATTATTCCGTTATGCCAAGTTTTTATTATAATTTAATTTATAATAAAAACAACCATGTCTCCCCTTTTATTATGAAAAGAAATTTCTTTATATAAATTTCTTTATCATGGTAAATCAATCCATTATTGATTTTATAAAATAAAATAAACCAATCTAAGGTTCATTTTAATTCCATGAAAAATAAATCCCTTTATATAAATTTCTTTATATAAATTTCTTTATATAAATTTTTTTATACATAATTTCATAAAACAAACCACGCTCGGTTTATTTTATAATTTGAACCAAACAATTTGGTTCTCCCCTTTTATTGTGGCCGGCCAAACAAAGAGGGTGGGGACCCTCTTTGGCCGGCCAAACCCAAGCCAAAACCATACGAATTAAACTCATTTAATTCGTCCAATAAGTCTTCAAAAGACTTAGCCATTTTATGCTTTCGATGCGTCTCTGAAAAATTCAGATTCGACTTATCTCTCTTGATTGGAAAATTTAATTTTCAACTCGTTTTAAATCCCTCGGATTACTCGTAGTGCGTGTGACTAAATAGGCTTTCGATTTATGTTGGCTGTCTATAATCAACCAATTATAGAACGATCATGAGTGGCACCTAGTAGTACATCATGACCCCCAATTAATCGAAAGATCAACGGTTGACCTCAGATATAATTCTGAAACCCTTCAGCAGCTATAATCAATCGTGCCTCATTCCCTTCACCATCTTATACCCACTTGGTTCAGGACATGGTCTATGTGTGTCAGTCCCCACTAGGCTGACTACGTCACACCTAGCCCAAGCAACATTTTCTCGTCCTACGGATTCTAATTACTCTCATGTATCTAAGAGATCCATACTCTGAACATGTCATACTCTGGCCAGAGGCTTCGAGTAACAATCCGACGACAGGCCTTGGGTATACATCTCCTCGCAAGGAGTGGTGAATCCTTTGTAGGTTGTTCAAACATCTTCGGACACTTTGGCTTATACCCAATCATCCTGGGTCCACACCTCCTTGGAGATGCTTGCTTAAGATGTCAAAGTATAAGTCTCCATGACCAAGATGACTTGAACACCGCAAGTCAAAGGAATATCGCACTTAAGCTACAGTAAAAACTTCACTGACATGTCTATATGTAGACTACCATATGAAGTTTTACTGCCAGTCACTCCAATGAACTAGTTCCCTTAACTAGCATTCATGTTTATCTCCGGATATCCCAATGTCACCAGCCAGTGGGAATCAGCTGATTAGAGAATAACCCATGCTAGTCTCCACAGAATTGATAGTGCCCGTTTTTATCAATTCATCGACTAGGGACAATTTCAATACTTCACAATTGCACATGTAGAGATAATCACTAGTTGTGAATTCATCACAAATTCTCTCATGTTGTGAATTGTATTGCGTACATTCAGTAAATGAGTTTAAGATCTCAATCAAATACATGAACATGTATACTCAAATAGTGAATATTCATTTATTAAAGTAAATGATTACAATCATAAGGCGATTGCCTTAGGACACTTCTCTCATATTACTAACAGAAGACATCATGAAACAAGCCTTAGCCTCTTATTAGTCCTCTCCCCCTCTCTCTCTATTTTCTCTCTCCTAGGGTAGAAGTGGCCGACGGTAGGGAATAAGAGAAGAAGTGATTTCTTCTCTTCTCTCCTTGCTCTCTCTACTTGTGACGTGGTTCAAGGAAGGAAGAGGACTTCTCCTTCTTTCTCTTGGCCGGACGTAACTGAGGTGGGAGAGAACAAAGGCCGGCGGTGGTATCTTCTTGTCTAGGAGCGGCGGTGGCGACCATAACCTCCAGGGGAGGTGTTCCAGTGGCATATAGAGAAGAAGAAGACCCTCTTCTCTCCTCTCCTTGGTTGGCAGCAGCAGCTGGAGGGGAGGAGAAGGTGGCGGCGGCGAGAAGGAGGTGCTTCTAACCTTGTGTGGCCGGCGGCAACAAAAACCCTAGGGGTTTGTTGGCCGACGCAAGGAGAGAGAAGAAGCGATTGTTGGCTCTTGTTTGGTGACTTCGGATCTTGATAGATCGTCACCCACACAACGTCCAAGAGGGGAGGCTCATACAGTAGAAGATCGTAAGGTAAAGAGAGGTATATTTCTCTCTTCGCTCTTTGATTAATTCTATCATTTCATGTGATATTTTAATTAATTATCATGTTTAATTATTTGCTTAATTAATGGTTGATAATTAATTATTTAGATCCAAAAAATAAGCACAAAAATCGGCGATCCGCTTATCGTCTTTTTCACGGTCAATTGGTTATGCGAGTTACAAGGCTTGAACTTTGAGTTTGTCTAAGTTGTAACTCGAATCGATTGATACGATGACGAGACGGTTATTTGGGAAATAAGTCTCCATTTGGATTAATTTTTTTTTAATCCGTGGACATAGAGAGGTCTCTTAAGGACGACCAGGTATTCACTTAGGAAACCCGCCAAGCCATTCCACCCAACAATTGGTATCAGAGCTGAGGTTGCCGATTTTGAATGTTTAGGATTTGGTTACTTTTTGCACATTATCATATATTTTATTTTTGCCGGATAATATGTGGATGTGCGTAGGCTAACTTTTTGTTGCAGACACTAGATTCCAACTATTATGGCTTAAATAATTTGTGTGTGATTGGATTGTGCATTATTGTAATTAATTGAATCCTCGGGGTTGATGAGGCTAGATAGGTATTTAATTTTTGTAATTAAATACGACACATGTTTAGCCGAGCTTTTATTTACTTTCGATCTAGATTATATGTATACTCCTTTGTGGAGTATGGAATCGATGGATGTAAATAAGTAGCTAGTCATCTCGGCTCGGAGATCCCTTCATTGATGGCTTGCGCATGGTGTATGGAGGAGCGGACGAGCTGGCGACACGACTGGAGGTGCATTAGAGACCAAGGCCATGATAGTTGGAAAATCTAGGATTTTTCTTATTTGTTGCTTTGGTTATGTGCTTGTTGTGTGTGTGCATAAAAATTTCTCATTATAAATAACTAAGTGGGAGAGGGATCCTAAGGGTCCTGTGACCTCCATTACTAATCTGACAAGTGATGCAAACAAGTCTGCGCGTCGGCTCTGAGTGCCTTCCTCCCCATCAGATAGGCTTATTCTGCGGATCATTGGGTCAGACATGATTATAGAAAATTGTTAAGGAGTGTGTGCTTTTCCCCATCGGATGACACATAATCTAAGATAATTTTCTTAGTATCGTGTAATGGTAACCACTTAGATGCAAATAATAATATCCTCCCGATTGGAGTCACTGCTATTATTTGTAGGGCCGAAGTGAACCAACTATTAATTTTTCAAAAAGTTAGGTTGACAAGATAATAAAATTAATGGGTAAAACCTCCTCTTACAAATATAGAAATTCATATACGTCCACACCATCGTGGCATGCAAATTTCTCGGTGTTGGTTGATTTCGAAATTTATTGTTTAAGGAATCAATTTATTTTCGAAATCTAAAGTTATGATTGTTGTGATTCTCTAGTAGTTTCAAAATGGCCTTTAACCCACTAGCTACAATACTTAAGAAGAACAAACTTACTGACCCTAATTACATAGATTGGAAAAGAAACCTAGACATTGTCCTAACTGCTGAAGAGTACAAATATGTACTCATTGAGGTATGTCCTAAAAAGCCTGGCGAGAATTCTGGTGAAGAGGAGAGGGAGCGTTATAAGAAGTGGGTCAAGGAAGATGAGATGACGCGGTGCTACATTTTGGGATCTATGTCAAATGTATTTCAACATCAGCATCAGGCCATGCCTAATGCTTATGATATGATGCTAAACCTCAAGGAACTCTTCGGGCACCAGAATCGGGCCGCTAGGTAGGTTGCGATGAGGAGCTTGATGACGACTACCATGGTCGAAGGGACACCCATGAGGGATCATGTCCTTAAGATGATGACCCATCTCAATGAGATTGAGGTCCTTGGAGCGGAGATCGACGGGGAACCCCAGATCAATATTATTCTCCAGTCTCTGCTTAGGAGTTTTGAGCAATTCCGGCTCAACTATAATATGAACAAACGTACATATACGTTGGGGGAGCAGAACTCCAAGTGGTAGAGGGACTTTTTTGTCAGAGTTCTCAGGTCTTGGTTACTCAGAGGGTTTCTACTGTTGGGATCTCCGGACACCAAAACACAAAAACGCAGCGGAAACAAGATCCCTCGAGCTATCCATGCGAAAGAAAAACTCGTACAAAGTTCATCTATCTAATAGATCTGTTGGGTTCTCCCGACACCAAAACACAAAAATGCAGCGGAAACAAGAACCCTCGAGCGATCCATGAGAAAGAAAAACTTGTACAAAGTTGATCTACATCTACTTCTCAAGAAGATATACCTTTGGAGCATGCCTTTTGCTTATCCCGCTCATCCAAGATGCGCCAGATCTCTTACACGTTCAAGCGTCCGTGCCTCTATTTGTATCCACATGGACACAATCTCTCAACTTCGGGAGAACTACCTTATTTGTGCTAGCAACTTAAGGTAGTTCACAAGACCACCAAGAAACCACAAGGGTTTCGGCCAAGAGGGAGGAACGGAAGAAGAGAGGAAGGGAAGAAAGAAAAGCACACTTACTTCATTCAAAATGACTAGAGTCTCTTTTATATTCATCCCATGAATATGAAGAGTCTTTTGTCTCTTTGACTTCCCTTCATTAAAGCCAATAAAGAACACATTTTTTCATGTGACTCTTCACCTTCTCTTCATCCAATGAAGAGAGACTTTTCTCTTTCCTTCACATGCAATTCCGACCGGGCCTCTCGGACTTCCGACTAGGTTTCCCGACCAAGTCTCCCGAGTGTCGAGCTCCTGACCCAGTTTGTCGAGTGACGACCTAGTCTGCCGAGTGCCGAGCTCCCCACTCAGTCTGCCGAGCTCACGGCTCAGTCTGCCGAGTGTCGAGCTCCCCATTCAGTCTGTCGAGCTCACAACTCAGTCTGCCGAGTGTCGAGCTCCCGACTCAGTCTGCCGAACTCCCAACTCAGTCTGCCGAGTGCCGAGCTCCCGACCCGCACTCTCGAGTTCCCAACTCGAGCTCCCGAACTGACCTCCCGAGTTCCCAACTCGGGTTAAGATCTCTCGAGTTCCCAACTCGGGCTCCCGAAGCATCATGTCCTTAGTGTGTGACCCAATAGGTTCTCATGACGTTGGCAATGCGCCTAAACACTTTAGACACATAAGCAATGAGTGGCATCTAGCAATGCATCATTGCTACCCAAGTAACAAGAAAAGTCGAGATTCGACTAAACCTCCGTGACTATGATAATGTATGACCTTGTCCTTCTATCCTTGATATCTAGATTGAACAATGAGGCATAGACCATGTCTTCCTCAATCAATCTTGTGTTTCTTGATCCCCGAGTAGACTCACTTAAACAAATGAGCTCAATATCTCATATGACTCATTTGAGCATGACCATGCGTCTTAGTAGTCCTACTCGATCAAGGGGCCCACAGATATCACTCCCATCATATGGGAGGGATAGATCTCATCTACATCACTCACATCCCTTCGCATAATTCATTACATACCCAGTGATCGCCTTTATAGTCTACCCTGTTACGGGTGACGTTTGACGATACCAAAGTACATAACTCCTTATGTAGGGAACCGTAGTGACTTCAGGTCTAAGGACTATTCATACCAATAGTCACATGAGAAAGTTTATGACACTCATATGACAATCTATGAAACTTTCTCATGGCGGGTCAATTCAGTACACATTCTCCAATGTATACCCATGTGTCAACTTGATATCATATATCCATGACTTGTGAGCTCAAGTCATCAGTTGACCTACATGCTAGTCTCCATGCATTAATATTGTCCCTGAATATTAATTTTTGACTAGGAATAATTTAGTGTAGTGTTCTCTACATTATCTTACCATCGATTCAACCAATCGATATAATGTAAATAAGAACCTACTACCCAAGGATATTATTATACTTAGTTATTTGGCACAAATACAAAGTAAATATAATAACCAATCATGCCTTTATTAATGATAGAATATGATATAAAATTTTCCTAGTCAATCATCACATAATTGGCTCTAGGGCTCCTACTACCTTTGGAGCGTGCCCTTTCGCTTATCCCGCTCGTCCAAGATGCGTCGGATCTCTTGCACGTTCAAGTGTCCATGCCTCTATTCATATCCACAAGGACACGATCTCTCAACTTCGGGAAGAACTATCTTAGTTGTGCTAGCAACTTGAGGTAGCTCACAAGACCACCAAGAACCCAACAAGGGTTTCGGCCAAGGAGGAGAAGAGGAAGAAGAGAGGAAGGGAAGAAGAGAAAACACTCACACACTTATCATTCAAAATGTCTAGACTCTCTTTTATACTCATCCTATAAATATGAAGAGTCTTTTGTCTCTTTGACTAGATGGATCGTCTAGGCGTGCTAGAGGGGGGGTGAATAGCACTTTTTCGTCATTTTAATCTCTAGAAATTTGTTAGCGCAGCAAAAACAATAATATGAAAAGTAAATAAGAAATAAACCAATGCTATCAACCTGAATTACTTGGTATCCACCCCGGTCGGGTGACTAATCCAAGAATCCGTTGGTGGATCAACCCCCGGATAAGCCACGGATAACCTCCGGCTAGATCTGTCGCTCCTTGTGGGTGGAGAAACCTCACCACAAACACTTGAAAGCTCTCTAATCACAATAGACTATTAACTCACTTTACCCAAGCGAGTTTCGTCAAGATTCTCAGCCACCACGAAGTCCTATTTAAATAGGACTCAGGGTGAAACCCTCGCCACCAGTCGACTGCTCCCAGGGCAGTCGACTGGTGCCACTGAAATTCGACCGTTGCACCCCAACGTTCGAATTCTCAGCCAACTCACCAGCCACCTACCAGTAGACTGCCTCCAGGGCAGTCGACTGGTCCCCGGCCAGAACCATTCTTTGAGTTCCATCAGTCGACTGCCCCCAGGCCAGTCGACTGATCTACTCACCCACCTAAGGTTATCCTTCCTGAGTACATTTCACTCTGCACTCAAATCCTAGGATTTCCCGAGTATAATCACACAACACTCGTACCCTCACGACTCTACTGACTCCTCATCCACAACCTCGACTATTGCCTTCGCGCCCTCTTCATCTTTGGCTCCCGTCCCTCGGATGTACGCAAGCCTCCAGCATGCCTCCATGCCATCCTTCACGCATGCCTCGAAGTCCGCACCCATCAGATCATCGTCCCTGCTCTCCAAGGTCCCTCGGATGCACACAAGCCTCCAGCTTGTCTCCATGCCACCTTTCACCGTACCGAGGCCATTCAGTCAAGTCCATATGTGAAATCTGTACAACCTGCACACTCAACATACACATATGAGATAACAAGGGTAAACCTAACTTAAACCCTTTGCCCAAACATCAAAACACTTGGTCACTCCGGATCATAGATTGCCTCAACAATCTCTCCCTTTTTGATGTTTGGCAATACGTTTAAGTTAGGGAAAGCAAGATAGTAGTCAATAGCAAAAACCATGCTAAACAAATGCATATGCAATGCATATATGGATCCTATCCCAAGGTATCCCACACCTAACCCTCCAAGTTAGGACTTTTTACACACCTAGCCCTCCAAGCTAGGACTTTTACCTCCTAACCCTCCAAGTTAGAAATTTTCACCACCTAACCCTCCAAGTTAGGATTTTTTACACACCTAGCCCTCCAAGCTAGGACTTTTCCCAAAACGGACTTTTTAAAGCTTCTCCAAAGCACCCCCTTCATTGGACTTACAAAGGCTTTTTAAGAACCTCTCCAAGGTTCCCCTTACGCCAAGAATGGAGCAATCATGCTCCCCCTTAATCTTAGCTCCCCCTAAACCTATGGTTTTTAGAAAAGGAGTGTTTGGTTTCCCAACTTAAACCCAACACTTCTCCCCCTTTGCCATATATAAAAAAACCCCCAATAATATCCCAATTATTGGTTCTTTTAATCCCTAATGGCCCTAAACACAGTGTATTAACCCCCCATACACTTGTTTTACACCATTTGGATCCCAAACCAGCTGCTGATACCCAAATCAGCCCTAGGCAGTCGACTGGCCCAGATGGCAGTCGACTGATACTCTGAATATCAGTTTTCTGGCCGAATTTCAGAAACGCGCCAGAAATTTCATAAATCTCCAAAAATTTTCAAATTTCGTGGAGAACTTTGTGGTACCCATACCTACTTGGGGAAAATACATTTCATCATGTATCTATCACCATTCCTAAGTTGGACACAAAATCCAAAAATTCTCTTATGAAAATTAAGGCAAACAAGGAGGCAACCTCCCCCTTAACTTATGTCTTCTCCTAATTTTCATTTTTCTCATGCTAAGTTTCTACCCAACTTAACACCATCGGCTCAAATTAGGTTTTACCCAACCTAACAACCAAATTCTTCTCCCTTGGCCACCATTAAAGGATTGCTCCCAAGCAACCTTATCCCTAGTGCCAAAAAGAACTCAACCAAACCTTGAGAAGTCTAAAGAGTTTGCAAGCACATTTGCTAGGATATATCCTATCCTAGAAAAGTATGATTTGATTAAGAGTATTAAATGTGCTTGACTTTGGTACACAGCTAATTTCCTTAAAAGTTTGACATTTCATATCATCTTTCAAGTCTATCCATGATTCCTTGTGTTTTCTAACTCTAACCATTATCCATTTTCACAAGAAATTATCGTCAATTCTTTTCTTATCCATATCCTCAATATGATGAAAGTTTCCCCCTCTTTATATCTAAATCCTAGATACACATGAGAAATTTATCAAACTTCCTTGAATTTTCCATATGGCCTTATTTCACATAATCATCATTAACTCATGAGGCAAATCTTTGTTTAAGAAGTATAATCAATGAATCTTAATTTTAAGGCCATGTTTTATCATCCAATACCTTTTTCTACCTAACCTTACTGGATCAGTCGACTGCCCCTGTGGCAGTCGACTCCCAAAACTCACAGAATGTTTCTGGGCTTGAGACCAGTCGACTGCCCCCAAGACAGTCGACTGATACCTGAATTTCAGGTTTTCAACCCAATTTCAGAAATGCCTAAATAATTCTACAAATCTCCGAAAAATCTGAAATTTTGTAGGGAGATTTGTGAGGCCAATGTCTACTTGGGAAAAATACGTTTCCAAACAAATGTACTCCGGATCCATGATTGACACGAAACTCAACTTATCCTAAGGTGTATCATTGAAACTTATCCTAAAAGTCTCAATTGTGATTTCTCCTCACTTTTTCTTCTCATTCTTGATTATAGTTCATTTCTATCATTGAACTACATGGTATTTACACATTAAAAACCAATTTTTTTCAATTATAGCCATATTTCCACCTTTTTCTCCCTAAATTCCCTTTTGATGTGCCAGAACCTAGGATTAAGACTTACCCAAATCTTCCAACCCTTTTTAGCACATTTCACCTAATTTCCTAGGAGAAAAGATCTTGAGATCCATTTACCATGGACTCCAAAGGCTTCTAGAGCTCCCCCTTGAGCTCTGAGCCCTAGCCATCTCCCTAGGTGACTCAATCCATACTAGGCCACACCGGTGGCTCTTGGCCTACAAAATGAACCTCCTTAACCTTGGACGCCTTGTCCTTGGTTAAGTCACTCTTTTTCCCTTTGGATGGCACCCCCTTGCCATCCTTGGACTTCTCCCTCTTGCCATGATCATATGTCTTCCCAACATATTTCTTTCTATTTATTTTAGAGGTCTTAGATCGGTAGCCCAATCCCGATCTATCATAGTTGGGTTTTATACTACCCAACACCATATCTAGACCCTTTGATCCAACCGTGAACCTTTCTAGGGTCTTTTCTAGTTTATCAAGCCTTTCCCTCAAGGCTTGATTTCCCCTTTCTAACCCTTTAACCTTAGTGCCACTAAATCCATTTTGCCCATTCCTAGACCTACCCATTTTTCTAGGCACATTCCTTCCCTTCTTAGGATTAGTGCCATGATCCTTAGGTCTAGTGGTCTTGGGTTGATCATGTTGCATGCTTGTCCTAGGGGTTTGATTTACCTTGTTAACCCTAGTCTTATCGTTATATCTAAAACAATGATTTTGCACAAATAAGCAGTTTTCATTAATCCTAGCATGCATGAATGAATATTTAACACGATTTTTAATGTGCAAGGAGGAACTTAAAATTGAATTACATTTTGGCTTAAGATTAGGAGTTACCTTTCTTACCTTTGGAGTTCCTCCTTGGTGTGGACTTCTTCTCTTCTTCCTTTCTTCTTTCTCCCATCTCCTCAAGTGCTCCATTTTCTTTAGCTCACCTTTCTTTGGGCACTTGGTGTGGTAGTATCCCAATTCTCCACATGTGAAGCATCGAATCCTCCTCTTCTTCTCATGGGATTCTCCATTCCTACACTTTATGTTAGCATTTAATTGAATGGACCCGGGTTTAGAGAGTACCTCCTTCTTACCATTTGGGCACTTGTCCTTGTAGTGCCCCTTTTCGTTACAACCAAAGCATATAATGTGCTCCTTTCCCTTGGCTTTGGTGGAGGTAGAGACTAAGTTGACTTCTTCTTCAACCTTGGATGAAGTGTATGCTTCCTCTTGATCCGGTATAGTTGAGGGTCTCTCCTCACCCTCAATTCTTAAGATTAATGCTTCCTCTTTTTCTCTTAAGGAGGTTGATGATCTTTCACTTAATTCTTCCTCCTCTTGGGTTATCGAGTTCACTTCCTCGGGTTCTTCCACTACTTGACCTTGTGTAGGATTTTCATGAAATTCTTCTACTTTGATCCACAATTCATGTGCATTTTTGTATGTTCCTACACCATTCAACACATTAGTAGGCAAAGTTTCAAGCAATATGTCAATTACCTTTTTATTCGCCTTGGATTGACTTTCTTGTTCTTAATTCCAATATCTAGGTCTAAGCCTCTTCCCATGCTTATCCTTTGGAATCTCGAAGGGCTCTTCAAGCTTAATCCGAAGGTCCCACTCCATTCCGAACCACGTCTCTATCTGTGACTTCCAATACCCGAAATCGTTATGGTCGTAGGCCGGCGAAGTGTAGATGTCGTCCCCGAATTTTTCTTCCATGTTCTTCTCCTCTAGTGTGTGCTCCCTCGGCGGTTAGTTCGATCAAGAGCGGACCTTCGCTCTGATACCAACTGATGGATCGTCTAGGCGTGCTAGAGGGGGGGGGGGTGAATAGAACTTTTTCATCGTTTTGATCTTTACAAATTTGTTAGCGCAGCGGAAACAATAATATGAAAAGTAAATAAGAAATAAACCAATGCTAACAACCTGATTTACTTGGTATCCACCCCGGTCGGGTGACTAATCCAAGAATCCGTCGGTGGATCAACCCCCTGATAACCTCCGGCTAGATCCGTCGCTCCTTGTGGGTGGAGAAACCTCACCACAAACACTTGAAAGCTCTCTGATCACAATAGACTATTAACTCACTTTACCTAAGCGAGTTTCGTCAAGATTCTCAGCCACCACGAAGTTCTCTTTAAATAGGACTCGGGCTGAAACCCTCGCCACAAGTTGACTGCTCCCAGGGCAGTCGACTGCTCCCAGGGCAGTCGACTGGTGTCACTGAAATTCAACCATTGCACCCCAACGTTCGAATTCTCAGCCAACTCACCAGCCACCTACCAGTCGACTGCCTCTAGGGCAGTCGACTGGTCCCCGACCAGAACCCTTCTGTGAGTTCCATCAGTCGACTGCCCCGAGGCCAGTCGACTGGTCTACTCACCCACCTAAGGTTACCCTTCCTGAGTACATTTCACTCTGCACTCAAACCCTAGGATTTCTTGAGTACAATCACACAACACTCGTACCCTCACGACTCGACTGACTCCTCATCCGCAGCCTCGACTATTGCCTTCGTGCCCTCTTCATCTTTGGCTCCCGTCCCTCAAATGCACGCAAGCTTCCAGCTTGGCTCCATGCCATCCTTCATGCATGCCTCAAAGTCCGCGCCCATCAGCTCATCATCCCTGCTCTCCAAGGTCCCTCGGGTGCACACATGCCTCCAGCTTGTCTCCATGCCACCTTTCACCGTATCTAGGCTGTTCAGTCAAGTTCATATGTGTAACCTGTACAACCTGCACACTCAACATACATATATGAGATAACAAGGGTAAACCTAATATAAACCCTTTGCCCAAACATCAAAACACTTGGTCACTCTGGACCACAAATTGCCAACATGACTTCCCTTCATTAAAGCTAATAAAGAGCACATCTATTCATGTGACTTTTCATCTTCTCTTCATCTAATGAAGAGAAACTTTTCTCTTTCCTTCATTAAACACTTTAATAAATTTCCCCTGCAATTCCGACCGGACCTCTCGGGCTTCCGACCAGGTCTCCTGACCAAGTCTGTCGAGCAAGTCGTCGAGCTCCCGACCCAGTCTGCCGAGCTCCCGACCTAGTCTGCCGAGCGCCGAGCTCCCGGCCCAATCTGCCGAGCGCCAAGCTCCCGACCAAGTCCCTAACCTCCCGACCTGAACTCCCGACCCGAGTCTCCCGAGCTCCTGTCCCGAGCTCCTGAACTAGTCTCTCTAGTTCCCAACTCGAGCTCCTGATCAGATCTCCCGATCAGATCTCCCAAGTTCCCAACTTGGGCTCCCGATCAGATTTCCCGAAGCATCATGTCCTTAGTGTGTGACCCAATAGGTTCTCATGACGTTGGCAATGCACCTAAACACTTTAGACACATATGCAATAAGCGACATCTAGCAATGCATCATTGCTACCCAAGTAACAAGAAAAGTCAAGATCCGACTAAACCTCTGTGACTATGATAATATATGACCTCATCCTTCTATCCTTGATATCTAGATTGACCAATGAGGTATAGATCGTGTCATCCTCGCTCAATCTATGTGCTTCTTGATCATCGAGTAGACTCACTCAAACAAATGAGCTCAATATCTCATATTGACTCATTTGAGCATGGTCATGTGATTTAGTAGTCCTACTCGATCAAGGGGCCCACAGATATCACTCCCGTCATATAGGAGGGATAGATCCCAACTACATCACTCATATCCCTTCGCATAATTCATTATATACCCAGTGATCACCTTTATAGTCCACCTTATTACGGGTGACGTTTGACGATACCAAAGTACACAACTGCTTATGTAGGGAACCGTAGTGACTTCAGGTCTAAGGACTATTCATACTAATAGTCACATGAGAAAGTTTATGATACTCATATGACAATCTATGAAACTTTCTCATGGCAGGTCAATTTAATACACATTCTCTAATGTATACCCATGTGTCAACCTGATATCACATATCCATAACTTGTGAGCTCAAGTCATCAATTGACTTACATGCTAGTCTCCATGCATTAATATTGTCCTTGAATATTAATGCTCGACTAGGAATAGTTTAGTGTAGTGTTCTCTCATTATCTTACTATCGATTCAACCAATCGATATAATGTAGATAAGAACCTACTACAGGCATTATTATACTTAGTTATTTGACACAATTAATAAAGTATAATAACCAAACATGTCTTTATTAATGATAGAATATGATACAAAAAGTCCCTAGTCAATCATCACATAATTTGCTCTAGGGCTCCTACTAACATCTATTTATGTGCCGAAAGGCAGGAAGAAGAAGAAATAAGGTGGGTCCAAGAAGGCAGTAGGATCGCAGGGACCTCGGACTAGTGTGAAGAAGACGAGAGGCAAGTGCTTCACGTGCAAGCAAACTAGACATTGGAAGGCGAACTGTCCCCGTCGTCAAGACAAAGGTATTTCTTCATGTTTAGTCATTGAAACATGTTTAGCGGTGTTATCTACCGGTACCTAGTGTGTAGATACGGGAGCCACTGATCATGTTTGTAACTTTTTGCAGGGGTTCCAGGAAATCCGACGGCTAGCTGATGGGGAAATCATCGTCTACATGGGAAATGCTATAGAAGTGGCAATTGTTGTAGTGGGAGACATTTATTTATTGTTTGATAGGAATAAAATTTTAGTTTTGAGAAATTGCTTATATGTACCCTCTTTTAGAAAGAACTTGATTTCAGTTTCTAGATTAATAGAGGATGGATAGTCTATTGCTTTTAATGACAANAGCGAATTTGCGAGTTGGAAATGGAGCAAAGATTGCTGTTGTTGCCATCGGAACATATTTGCTAAATCTCCCTACTGGACTTGTCTTAGAATTAGATAATTGTTATTTTGTTCCTTCATTAATAAAGAACATTGTATCTATTTCATGCTTGAATGAAAGGGTTATCATTTAACTTTTAGTAACAATTGCTGTTACATAACTTTAAATGATGTTCTTTATGGACCGAAACTTTATGCAATGGTATCTACACGTTAGATTTATCCGGTGACGTTTTCAATATCGAAGTTAGCAACAAACGTGCTCGAATAGATAATCAAATAGACTCCTATATGTGCATTGTCGTCTTGGCCATGTAAGTAAGAAACGCATGACCAAATTACACCGATGTGGAATTCTGGAATCATTTGAACCCCGGTTCATTTGATACATGCGAATCATACTTAAAAGGCAAGATGACCAATTATCCTTTTCCGAAAAAGGTAAACCAGTGGGAGAATTGCTTGGTCTAATACATACTGATGTATGTGGACCAATGTCAACTCTTGCACAAGGAGGCTATAGCTACTTCTTACCTTTATCGATGATCACTCACGATTCGGGTATGTGTTCTTAATGAAACACAAATCTGAAGCTTTTGAGAAATTCAAAGAGTTCAGAAGTGAAGTAGAGAAACAGCTTGGCAAAAGTATTAAGATACTTCGATCCGATCGGGGTGGTGAATACTTAAGTCAAGAGTTTCAAGATTATCTTAGGGACAATGGGATATTGTCTCAATGGACTCCGCCATATACACCACAGCATAATGGTGTATCTGAGAGGCGTAACCGAACCTTGATGGACATGGTTAGATCTATGATGAATCATGCAACTCTTCCAAAATCCTTTTGGGGCTATGCGCTTAAGACAGCTGTTTACTTACTAAATAGAGTCCCGACCAAGGTAGTCTCTACTACTCCATATGAGACATGGAATAGTAAGAAACCTCATTTATCTCACCTAAAGATATGGGGTTGTCTTGCTTATGTAAAGCAGACTGTATCAGACAAATTGGATGCTAAGTCTGATAAATGTCTATTTATTGGATACCCTAAGAAACGAAAAGTTACCAATTCTATCATCCCTTGGAACAAAAGGTGTTTGTTTCAAGGCATGCTGTATTTCTAGAAAAAGAATTTCTTTTACAAGAAAACAGTGGGAGTAGCATTGAACTTGAAGAAGTTCAAGAAACTCTAATAGACATTACAGAGACACCTAGTCTAGACCCACAACCAATAACTCATAATGATGAGCTATCAGTTGAACCTAAAACAACACCACTTCTTCGTAGGTCTGATAGGACACGCAATATTCCAGAGAGATACGGATTTCTCATAAGTGAATCGAACGACGTGTTACTCATTAACGATGATGAACCTATCAGTTATGAAGATGTTCTGAAAAATTCAGAAAGGGATAAATGGCTTGAAGCCATGAAGTCGAAAATGGATTCCATCTACAAAAATCAAGTATGGGACTTGGTTAACCCACCTGAACGGATTAAGCCCATTGGGTGCAAGTGGGGTTTCAAGAAGAAAACCGACATGGAAGGTAATGTTGTTACCTTTAAGGCTAGATTAGTGGCAAAAGGATATCGTCAGAAACAAGGAATTGATTATGACGAAACCTATTCGCTAGTAGCTATGCTTAAATCAATTCGGATGCTCCTGGCCATAGCAGCTCATTATGATTATGAGATATGGCAAATGGATGTGAAAACAGCTTTCCTTAATGGAAACCTGCTTGAGGATGTATACATGATACAACCTGAAGGTTTCACATCGGTTAATAAAACCAAAGTATGCAAGCTTCGACGATCCATATATGGACTAAAGTAAGCATCCAGGAGATGGAACATCCGTTTTGATGAGACAATCAAAGAGTTTGATTTCTCACAAAATCCTGACGAACCTTGTGTGTACAAGAAGGTTAGTGGGAGTGCAGTCGTATTCCTAGTGTTATATGTCAATGACATATTACTTATAGGAAATGATATATCAGTCTTACAGTCAGTTAAAATTTGGTTGTCCAAATCTTTCTCCATGAAAGACCTGGGAGAAGCAACCTATATCCTTGGGATTAGAATCTATAGAGATAGATCAAAACGGTTGCTTGGTCATTCGCAGTCTACATATATAGACCGAGTGTTAGAAAGGTTTAGCATGTCGGAATCCAAGAAAGGTTACCTTCCCATCAGGCATGGGATCAACCTTTCGAAGTCTAGTGTCCGTGCACAGAAGACGAGAGGATTTGCATGAATAAGATTCCTTATGCATCCGCGATAGGATCTATCATGTATGCTATGTTATGTATTAGGCCCGATGTATCGTATGCTCTGAGCGTCACAAGAAGATACCAGTCTGATCCAGGAATGGATCATTGGGTGGCTGTCAAGACAATCCTCAAATACTTAAGAAACACTAAGGATTTGTTCCTAATATATGGAGAAGGTGATATGGTAATACGTGGGTATACAGATGCCAGTTTCCAGACAGATAAGGATGACTCCAAATCTCAGTCCGGATACATATTTATTTTGAATGGAGGCGCAATAAGTTGGAAGAGTTCCAAGCAAGACACCGTAGCGGATTCTACCACGGAAGCGGAATATATTGCAGCTTCGGAAGCAGCAAAGGAAGCAGTCTGGATCAAAAAGTTTATCTTAGAACTTGGTGTGGTTCCAACCATTGATGAAGCAATACCAGTTTACTACGACAACAATGGAGCTATTGCACAAGCAAAGGAACCAAGGTCTCATTAGCGATCCAAACATATGCTTCGCCGCTATCATCTGATCAGAGTGATTATAAGTAGGAATGACATATAAATTGAGAAAATATCCACTGAAAGGAATTTAGCGGATCCTTTAACTAAGGCCTTGCCTCAAAGTAAGTTTGAGGTCATGTTAGAGCCTGTGGTATTGGGTACCGTAGCGATTGACATTAGGCCAAGTGGGAGTTTGTTAGTGATATGAGAGAAGTGTCCTAAGGCAATCGCCTTATGATTGTAATCATTTATTCTAATAAATGAATATTCACTATTTGAGTATACATGTTTGTGTATTTGATTGAGATCTTAAACTTATTTACTAAATGTCCACAATACAATTCACAGCATGAGAAAATTTGTGATGAATTCACAATTAGTGATTATCTCTACATGTGCAATTGTGAAGTATTGAAATTGCCCCTAGTCGATAAATTGATAAATACGGACACTATCAATTCTGTTGAGACTAGCATGGGTTATTCTATAATCAGCTGATTCTCACTAGCTGGTGACATTGAGATGTCCGGAGATAAACATGAATGCTAGTTAAGGGAACTAGTTCATTGGAGTGACTGGCTGTAAAACTTCATATGGTAGTCTACATATAGATATGTCAGTGATGTTCTTACTGCAGCTTAAGTGCGATGTTCCTTTGATTTGCGGTGTTCAAGTCATCTTGGTCATGGAGACTTATACTTTGACATCTTAAGCAAGCGTCTCCAAGGAGGTGTGGACCCAGGATGATTGGGTATAAGCCGAAGTGCCCGAAGATGTTTGAACAACCTACAAAGGATTCACTACTCCTTGCGAGGAGATGTATACCCGAGGCCTATCGTCGGATTGTTACTCGAAGTCTCTGGCCAGAGCATGACATGTTCAGAGTATGAATCTCTTAAATACATGAGAGTAATTAGAATCCGTAGGACGAGAAAACGTTACTTGGGCTAGGTGTGACGTAGTCAGCCTAGTGGGGACTGACACACATAGACCATGTCTTGAACCAAGTGGGTATAAGATGGTGAAGGGAATGGGGCACGATTCATTATAGCTGCTGAAGGGTTTCAGAATTGTTTCTGAGGTCAACCGTTGATCTTTCGATTTATTGGGGATCATGATGTACTACTAGGTGCCACTCATGATCGTTCTATAATTAATTGATTAATTATAGATGCCAACATAAATTGAAAGCCTATTTAGTCACACGCACTACGAGTAATCCGAGGGATTTAAAACGAGTTGAAAATTGAATTTTCCAATCAAGAGAGATTAGGTTTGGTTAAGCCAAACGATAAGTCGAATCTGAATTTTTTTAAAGACTTAATAGATGAATTAAATAAGTTTAATTCATTGCGGGCTTGGCTTGGATGGGCCGGCCAAATAGGGCCTCCATCCTCTTTGCTTGGCCAGCCACAACAAAGGGAGAGAACCAAGTTTTTGGTTCAATTTATAAAATAAACCAAGTGTGGTTTGTTTTATAAAATTATGGATGATATAAATTTTTATATAATAAACCAAGGTTTGGTTTATTTTTCATAGAAATTAAAAATGAACCATGGATTGGTTTATTTTATAAAATCAATCATGGATTGATTTACCATGATAAGGAAATTTATTCCATAGGAGAGAAAATTTTTATCATGAATTAAAATATGATTTTAACCATGATATAAAATCAAACTTGGCATGATGGAATAAGTTATTCCATATTTGAGAGGCTTGATGGTTGAGAGGCCACTATATAAAGGACCCAAGGCAAGGCTTGGGTGATAATCAAAGAGATGAAGGCATAGACTCTCTCCCTCTCTTTCTCTCCTTCTCTTCTCCCCTTCTTGCCGTGCGCCAACCAGCCCCAAGAAGGAGCACCAGCCGGCCGCCCCTGCCCTTTCCCTGCCGACCACCACTTGCTGCCAAAGAAGGAAGCTCCGGCCATCTCTTGGTCGGAAGAAGGTGCTGCCGGAATTAGGGTTTGCCGTAAGGATCTTTTTGCCGTAAGCCTCTTCTTTTGCTTCGTTGGAATTTTGATTCTGGCCATCCTTTTGTGATTAGTCTTCCGACTTCTCTCTTGGTTTTTCTCGTCGCGTTCTCAGAGAATCTAGTAGTTCTCGAGAACACGAAACTCGTGGATTTGCGAAGTCATCCCGAAGATACTCGGCGTGGACGCGAATAGAGGCGGAGCTTCCAAGGGACGCTTACGGTTTGATCTCGTCCCTTCCTTCGAGTTATGCGAGGTAATATGTAAATTAGTTTATGTTTCTGCAAAATTTCAAATATATGATCATGTCTACACAAGATAAAATTGCATGCTTAGATGTGTGGTTAAATGATTTAGAGAAATTATTTATGCTAAACCTTCCGCTGCACATAATTAATTTTGAAATTACGAACCCGCATCCATGTCAATATGCACTCGGTCCCAACAACAAGGAGCAACGAGGGCTAGCCGGAGGTTATCCGGGGATTGATCCACCGACAGATTCTTGGATTAGTCACCCGTCCGGTGTGGATACCAAGTAAATCGGTTTGTTAACATTGTTTATTATTGTTAGTTTATTTTTATTTGTATTTCCGCTGCGCTAACAATCTTGTAGAGAACAAAGTATTCAAAATTCGCTATTCACCCCCCTCTAGCGGACACGAGCGATCTATCAAGAAATGTGACGGAAATGTAGTGGTATTCTTGTACTATACGTAGATGATATTTTGATCATTAGCAACAATGACAAAGTATTATCAGACGTAAGAGTATGGTTGACCAAACAGTTTGATATAAAGGACTTGGGAGAAGCGGGATGATAGATGTATACTAAAAGACTTATCCTTTTATATGATCATTACATTTTGAAAGAGAATCACAACAACACAGTTGTATGTTTAAATTAGTATATGCATAACAGTCTCATACTCTGCATTGTAGATAACATGGTGTGTGGTGACTGATGACCGCTAACTAGGTGTCACAAATGTGGGTCTCAAAATTTAGATATGTGTAAAACTGGAAACCATTTTTGCTATCGAATATAAAAACGTAGTAAAGGGGCCACAGGTCGTATTTTTCCTAGGGCTAGTTGAGGTTGCTTGATTCGAGCTCGAGTTTATGTGTCGTTGATATTTTTAGGTTTCAAATAGAATCTGGGTTTGGTTTGCAATTCAGCAATGAAAGCACAAAGAAAAGAAAGAAACTTAACCAAGCAAACTTAAACAAAGTAATGGCAATCCATGGACTCAACCAATTACGAACTTAATCAAACCAAGGTAGATTTGCAGATTTGGAGAATGAAACTAATAGCAAATGCAATGAACACACTAAAGGTCATGTTTAATCTCAGAAACTAAAACTCAAACAACCAACTGTTAAGCAATCCATAACCAAACTTATATGAAGTCAATGTGAAACTTTACTTGATTCAAAATGCAAGCTATTAAAGCTGATATGCAGAATTGAGATTTGAAGTTTAGAAACAAACTAGATGAAAAACAATCTCTTTTAAACACAATAGTATGCTTTAAAGTTGCATTCAACATATCACCAATCAGTGCCAAAATTCCATCTGATACAAAGTTGCAGAATTGAAACGCAAGAAGGCAAAAACTGTGTGCAGAAATTCAGAACAACTGTATGCAAAACAAACAAAGCAAATGAATTCGAATACTCCAATCTAATATTCAGATAAAGTCCAGAAAATGCTATGTTTACTTGTCACAAAATTCAGAGGTGCTAAACTAAGTGTGCAGAGATTAATCTGAAACTGAAAGAGGCTGTCACGAATTTGCAGAAACTGCTACAAGAGCAAACTGAGCAGAAATTCAGATAGAAATCTAGATGCAAAACAAACTTAGATCCAATGCATTATCACACTAATTGTTTTCTCTGATTCAGAGCATCAAAACTAGACAGAAACTAAATTCGAAGGAAGCTGCAAAATCAGAGATAAAACTGGCACGCAGAAACAGAATTGCTGCACCTATTTAAATGCAGAACAAGAAAGCAAACAAGCTGAAATCAATGCATTAATCTACAATTCAGAAAAGCTTAAAAAGGGCTAATGATTACTTGACACAAACTTAGAAAAGCTAAACTGAAACTTGCTGAAATTTAAACTGATACGCTGGAAAAAAAATAGAACATAAAAATTGATACGCAATTTAAACTGATACGCAAGCAATGGAAGTATGAAACAAGCTGAAATTAAGTGCAATGATAACTAAGCAAGCTCTATAGCTAATGAAAGTACAGATTCGAACCACTAATGAAAGCAGAAACAATCCAGAACTGAAACTAAAGCAACTGATGGAGAAATTCAGAAACAGAAATGAACTGCAGAAATGAAATTACAGCTAACAAATTGAAAAACACTAAGTAAACTAAGTCTCAATTCCTCCCTTAGTTCAAGAACTCCTTACTCGTCACACAAGGGTGAGCCTCGAACCCCTAAGCTTAATAGATCTCTGAAAATGTGTCACCGTGACCGACTCAACCCAAACTCTGCTCCAAGTTGAATTTCCCATCCAATCTCTTCGATCTTGATATGTTGAACTGCGATGACGGCTTGGAGATGATCTGACCACTCCAGAGAACCCCTCCGGATAGCTCAGATGGATGAAGGATGGAACAAAACTGAGATCCGATCAGTGAAGGGCAGAGTTGACGAAACCCTCAATCAACTCTGTTCTTGGGTGAATTTGAGCTTGAGACTTCACGAAAACTTCCTCCTGGAGATCTATGACTTGATCCAATGAAGAAATCGAGTGGTCGCGCCCTTAAAATTAAGAAACAAGCTAAAGAGCATGAAGAACAATGAAGAAGAAGATGTTGCGGCGAGGAAGACGCGACGACTGCAACTGAGGAGAAAATTTGATTAAGTACTTAGCAATGAACGACCCAGATTGTTTAGAGAAAATCCAACGGCTGATCTTTGTCTGATCTGAACCAAACTTTGATGATGTTGATCAAGGGTCAAGATCTGCCTCGGGGTAGCTCGGATCTTCCAGATTTGCAATGGATGACACAGATCAACCTGATCTTTAAATGGACAGTCTAGAACCCTCTGACCTTGATCCAACGGATGAATGATCTCTGATTGGAATGAAAATCTCAGATCTTGACCTCAGTGCTTGATCATCCCTAACCCTAGCTCGGATCGCCTCAAAGGTTCTCAGATGGCTTAGATCTAGCCATTTTTGAATCGAACGACCCAGATTTGTCTGAATCTTGATCACTCGATCCGGGTCCACTTCCGACTCAAGTTTGACCCAGCATAACCTAGGTCCATGATCCTTTCCTGCCTACAAAAATAGATCAACAATTTAGTGGCAAAATAGTTCAAATATATCAAGATTT
Source organism: Boesenbergia rotunda (assembly GCA_024364735.1). Taxonomy (NCBI): domain Eukaryota; kingdom Viridiplantae; phylum Streptophyta; class Magnoliopsida; order Zingiberales; family Zingiberaceae; genus Boesenbergia; species Boesenbergia rotunda. The sequence goes on from JAGFNQ010006652.1 coordinate 96,179, forward strand.
GCAATTAAGTCCAAAATAGCAGTAATTCCTAGAACCTAGCATAAATGCAAGATTAAGCAAGTAAAATATGGGTCAAACTTGGATTTAAGCATCTGAAATGATCAATAAAATGGTACTTATCAGTGACACATAAAAGATCATGTTATCAGTCCCTTGCATAGTATAAGTAGAGGCTCACAACTGAGATGGAGTTGGACAAACCATTGGAATAGTTGTAGTATAATTAGGTGTGGTTTGTCTTGACCATAGATTACACTAGTGTGCTTTGTGTGCAGTGAGCAGGACTAAAGTAGAGGTCATCCAATTTATACTGACTTTATAATTGGATTGGACCTCGGATTATTATGGAGTACAATATCTAAATCCTGATATAATAACGAGCACGTGTAGTTAGTATTTTATTTCTTTGATTTACCAATAGGCGAGATTTATTCAGCTAAATCGATAGGCCTGGTAAGTGTTGGTGCCGGAAGCACCAAGATCAAACTTGTGTTTTGATAATGGCAAAGGGTTCATAAGTTAAGGTTATCTTGTGATCTAACGATGTTACTCAAGTGTGCAGGAAAAGTCCTAGGTACACTAGACACGAAGTCCTGATTCTAGGAATTGGGCAATAAGTCCTGGCCGCGGGCTAGGCACCGAAGTCTTGACATAGGGTTGGGCAATAAGTCTTGGTCGCGGACTGGGCATGAAGTCCTGATTTGAGGAATTGGGCAATAAGTCCTGGCCGAGGGCTGGGCACCGAAGACCTGGTGAGTGAAGTTGGGCAATAAGTCCTGGTCGCGGACTGGGCACGAAGACCTGATTCGGAGGATTGGGCAAAAGTCCAACCGGAGGAGCCGATTGGCAAAAAGGTAAACTCTCCTGAGATGAGTAGGTGAGGACGCACTCCCCGTAGCAGGGAACACTAGGCGTCGGTTCGACCAAGGGTTCCATTTAGGAAGCCCAAAGTCAGAACCAAGATAGCTCAGGCTGTTAACTGTGCTTAAACTTATATTATTGGTGTATTATTTGTGTTTTGGAACTAACCCTGATTGCAGGAACAAAGGGTGAAGGTTTCTGCTCCCAGGCGCCTGAATGGAGTCAGGCGCCTATTTGAACAGGTGCCTGTATGGTGACAGGCACCCTAGACAAGGGTTCTTCCAAGCACACTCGAAGCAAGCCTCAACATCATCATCTGAGGCTCTTGTGTTGATATAGGCGCCCCAGTCAGCTCAAGCGCCCCAGTTGAAGGGATATGCGCTGGCCAAGTCTGCGGATGGAGATTCGCACAGGGAAGGCCACTGTTGGGAACGAGATGGCTATAGAGGGGGGGGTGAATATAGATAATCGCTTGCCCCTTGAAGACTTATCACGATTTCTGCAACTCAAATATCAGTAGCACAGCGGAAAGAGTGGAAAACAGAGTATGCAGAAAAACTAAACGAGAGCGAAACAAACAGAACTAGCAAGATCGCTAACAAGGAGGGTTTACAAGGTTCGGGGATAACTTGCCCCTACTCCTTGGCGTGCCCTTGACGGGCCCAAAATATACTGTCACGAATGTGGGTCCATCAAATTTAAATATATAAATGAATGAAATGCTGGAAACCCTTTTACAATCAAAAGCATGAAAATGTAATATAGGGGCCACAGGTCGTATTTTTCTCGGGGCTAGTTGACGTTGTTTGATTCGCGCTTGTATTTAGGTGTCGTTTGTGAATTTGGGTTTCGAATGAGATTTTGGGTTTTAGGTTTACAACTTGAAATGAAATCGCATGAAATTAAAGGAAGTTAGCTAATAAGCTAAACAAGTCATGGTAATCAATAACTCAACCAATGAACAATTTCATCAAGGCCTTTACACAATTTTGGAGAAAAAAAATCACAGATCGGATTCCGATTTCAAGAATACAAAAGATATGCTAAGAAATGAAGCCAAGGCAGTGATTGAGTTTTCGGAAACAAACTAGCTTTATACAATGAAATGCATACACAATTTAAGAATTTGAACAAGTACCAACTTCAATTCAATTGAGCTACAAGTTTTGGTGGTCAACAAGTGCAACCCTAGTTCGGAAACGGATGAATGCAGTACCAATTGATTTCAGATCATATAGCACACTAGAAACACACTATAACCTGGTGCCAATCACTGCTTAAAGATGAACTTGATACAAAGTGCTGAATTTCAGCACATTGGCACGCAAAAGCTTCTGCTGCCTTTGTAGGAAATTTCCAGCTCAGAACTCAGAGTGGAAGCTGATCAATTGAGCTTAGAAGGCAAGGCTAATGGTGAACAAATTTGCAAGAGTTGAAGGAAGAGCATTCAATCACAACAAGCTACTCAATAAACTGCACACCAAGCGCAGAAATGAGATGCAGGGAGGCAGAGTTGTGTGCAGAATTCCATAAATCTGGATGCAGAAAATATGCTCAGGTAAACAAGGAAGAAATGCAGAATTTCAGATCCTGAATTGGGTGCAAGATCAACAGATGCAGGGATTAAATCTCGAGGAATACTGAATGCTAAACAATCTATCTTCAATATGGGAAATTGAAACACAATTCAGCCATGAATCTTTGATACGCACAGGACAAATTGATTCAAAGTTCAGAAATGACCATCTGCGGTTTTGAATTAACACAGAACTGAATTCTAAGTGAAGTAAGTAACTGAGAAACAATCCAATTATATGCAGATTCAAGAAGCAACTAAATGCAGTACAAAAATTCAGCACCCTACTGTTATGCAGAAACAGATTGAGGACAGGGTCAAAATGCAGATCTCAGTTCATTGGTTGCAGAAACTAGAAATACAACCTGACTTGAGTCACTGATCAAAAATCATGGAGGCTTAAGGAAAGCTAACAGCTATTTGGCGCAAATTCAGATATGATGAACTAGTTGGTAGCAGAAACTCAGAATCTGATGCTGAATTTCAGCATCAGTTTGACATGCAAAACAAACAACAAGCAGGAATTGATACACTGATCTTATAACTCAGAAAAACTTAAGAATAACTGATTACTACTTTATACGAATTCAGAAATGCTAAGCTAACCATTGTTGGGAGTAAACTGATGCACAAAACATCATACACAAAACAAAGGGCTGAAAAACCGAATTACTAAGCTGAACAAGAACTCAGAATTGAAGCTAGAAGTAACACAACTTAGATTAACTAAATTAACACACTAAGTGCGAAATAAGCTAAGGAATTCAGAACTAAAGCTAATTTGCAACAAGGAAACTTGGCACGCTAGCTAGAAGTTGGCACGCAAGAGTAAAATTGTAAACTACTTGAAATTGAGTGAAACATTAACTAAACTAGACAGCTAATTACTTACTTGAGGATTTAAAGCTAAGTTACAGCTAGAACAAATGCATTAAACCAAGTTAACAAATCTGAAACGAAATACAGAAACAGAATGTTGCGGCAGAAATAAAGATTACAGCTAAAACTGAAAATAAACTATCTAAGCTACTCCTCAATCTTCCCTAAGCTCAAAATACTTCTTGGTCGTCAATCAAGAGCTGACTTCGAACCCCTAGGCATAGCAAATCAGTGGAAATCAGCCTCGCATGATGAATTCTGCTCAAACTGCGACATATGGAATTTCAATCCAATTTCCTTGGCCTCAGTCGATGGGGGTTGCTATGGCGATTCGCGGACCACCTGGGCTCACCTGAGAACTCCTACAGCCGGCTCAGATGGTCGGAAGTGGCTTATGGAAGAGGCGCAAGTGACTGGACTGCTGAGCTGCCGAAACCCTCAAACAACCCTCTTCCGGCGCGAATTCGAGCTGAATTCTCCAACAAAAATGACCTCCAAAGATCCAGAAGATGATCTTGGTGAAGAATCGAGGGGTCGCGCCCCGAAAATTGAGAGAAAACACTGAAAAACTGAAGAAGAACGCTAAAGGCTACTGTAGCGGCGGAGACGCGACGGGGAGGAGTTGCTACGCATTTCTGATTAAATAGAAACAAATGGACGGCTCAGATTGCTTTGATGAAATCCAACGGTAGATCTTGATCTGATTTGAGCCAAACTTTTATGATGATGATCTGGGGTCAGGATCTGCTTTGTGGTAGCTCGGATCCTCCAGATATGCAACGGATGATCCAGATCAACTCTATCTGTGAATGGACGCTCTAGAACCCTCCTTGCTTGATCCAACGGTTGATTTAGCTCTGATTGGGATGAAACCTTCAGATCTTGATCATAGAGCTTGATCAACCCTAACCCTAGCTCGGATTGCTTCAGATCGTCCCGGATGGCTCAGATCTAGCCGCTCTTGAATCGGACGGCCCGGATTAATCGTAGGCTTGATAATTCGATCCGGTTCACATCCGACTCAAGTTTGACCCAGTATGCCCTAGGTCCAGGATCCTTTCATGCCTACAAAAATATATCAAAAAATTAGTGGCCAAATAATCCAAAAATTGTGTAATTTTGTAATTAAGTCCAAAATAAGATAAAGTTCCAAAACCTAGGGTAAAATCATAATTAAGCAATAAAAACATGGGTCAAACATGGATTTTAGCAATTAAAATAATCAATAAAATGGTGCTTATCAGCCCTTGAGGTGGGCGATCCCTTGATCGTCGGCAGATCAAGCCCCGGTTAACACCGGATATGAAGCAACCTCCTTCTCGGTGGAGAAACCTCTCCACAGCGCGTTTCACCAATGATATAAAATGAGCACAATGAAACAACAACAAGAAAGATCTTACTCAAACACTTAGCAAGGACAAAACACTGCAAGCTTCCCTGAGCTCCACCCAGTGGCGATCTCACGCAGACCCCTGTCTGCTTCGTGTCTTCCCACTGTCGGACTCCCAGCTTCTTGTTTTCTCCTTCAAGCGCTCAAGTATAATGATTGCTCCTCTATAGCTTGCTTAGAATAGTTGAAGAACTCAAGAACAGCAAGCTTGTAGTAGCAGAACGCAAGAACACGAAAAACTTCAAGAACTGCAAGTCATCAGTCGTGTTGAACTCAACTCTCCCATTCCTTTTTGTTTTTCCGTCAAGCGACAGGTGACACCATCTCTGTAGCTCCCAGCTACTCATCTGCCAACGCCAGCCTCTACTGAGCTATCTCTGGACTCACTGAGCTCCTCAGTCGAGCTCCAGTCTCAGCTCCAGTCTGCAGCTCGCCGTTGCAACCTGAGATGGGAAAAGGGACAAACCTGCTCCAAGGAAAGCACGCTTTGACTTCTCCTTGAGTGTTTGAATCCTCCCCTGTCACCTGAAACTCAATCAGAGCATTAGAGCAGAAGATCATACATCATATCACATACATCAGCAAATCCGATACGATCAGACGCTCTGACCGCGTCTGACAGTGAAATTTGAATTAAAGTGATCGGTCACCGGACCGATCCAGGGTGTGTGGATCGATCACCAGAGCGATCCACTGCTTTGCTGGGATTCCTAGCTCTCGCAGCTATACACGCCTGATCGGTCATCAGACCGATCAGGGTGAATCCTGATCGGTCACCAGACCGATCAGATTTGATCCTGATCGGTCACCCAAACCGATCAGAGCAGATGAACAGTAATTTCTTAATCAAGCCCAAGATTCCTGATCGGTCCCCGGACCGATCCAAGACTTTGATCAGCAAGGGAACTCACTCACTGTCTGCTCCCTGATCGGTCACCAGACCGATCAGGAGCAAGACAGCAAGGAAGCAGCCTGCTCCCAGATCGGTCACCGGTCCGATCAGGAGCCACACAGTAGATTCCCAATCTCACTGTGCGCTCCCTGATCGGTCACCAGACCGATCAGACATAGCTGGATCGGTCACCAGACCGATCCACTAAGGAACAGCGTGCCAATGTCCCTGATCGATCACCAGACCGATCCAGTGACTCAACCCTAGCCCTCCAAGCTAGGAATTCATCTACCTTAGCCCTCCAAGCTAAGGATTTTTCCATCTAACTCTCCAAGTTGGGAATTTGCACCTAACCCTCCAAGTTAGGACTTTTCACCTAGCCCTCCAAGCTAGGACTTTTCACCTAGCCCTCCAAGCTAGGACTTTTCACCCAACTCTTCCGAGTTAGAACATCATCCAACCTAGCCCTCCAAGCTAGGCACCTGACCCTCCAAGCCAGGACTTTTTCACCTAATTCTCCAGGATGGGAATTTGCATCTAACCCTCCAGGTTAGGACTTTTCACCTAGCCCTCCAAGCTAGGACTTTTCACCCAACCCTTCCGAATTAGGACTTTTCCATCACCTAGCCCTCCAAGCTAGGATTTTCCACACCTAACCTCCCAGGTTAGGATTTTCCAACACCTAGCCCTCCAAGCTAGGATTTTCCACACCTAACCTCCCAGGTTAGGATTTTCAATATCATGCCTAATCCTCGATCAGGACTTAATCATAATCCACCTAACCTTCCAGATTAGGATTTTCCATATCATCATCATCCTCCTAACTTAAAATCGTTGTCAACACCAAAACAACAATCAGGGCCAGACTGCATCAACAGCCACGTGTTAGGCGCCCCCTTCAACACAGGCGCCCAAGGACTTAGTATAAATAGGGGTTCAACCCCTTGCTTCAGACACAACTGCTTCCAACAATTTTTTTCAAGCGCTTTGCTCTAAACACTCCGTGCTCAAGTCTCAAGCGCCAACGACGACCCGCGGCTCCGATCATCAATCTTCTCCGGTCGTCGGTATAAAGTTTTAATTGCTGTATTTTTTTAATTCTGTATTCAACTTCAAACTTGTACTATTTTCTCGGAATATAGAATTGCCCATCCTAACGGTCAAGGACCGTGGGCCTTGGAGTAGGAGCCGACCGCGACTCCGAACCAAGTAAAAAATAACAGTGTTAGCATTGAATTTTTCCACTGCGTAATTGCTCTCAGTTTTTCGAAAATTGTTGATCGATATTCACCCCCTCTATCGATACTAAATGATCCCACAAGTGGTATCAGAGCGGGTGACTCAAATCTGGTGCAACCACCAGTTGAGTGATTTTTCAGATTTTTCAAATTTTAATTTTTTTTATTCGTAATTTTCTCATTAATCGAGGTTGGTGCAACACCACTCGATTTTTCTTATTACTATTTTTTTCTGCCGCACTGCTAATCTAAGACTTAGTCTTGGGACAAGTTTTTGGTTGGAAATTTTTAGTTAAACATTAAATGGCCATGCAAGAGGGATATAGCACCGCCAAACCACCACTCTTCTCAGGAGATGATTTCTCCTATTAGAAGAGTAGGATGGAGGGTCACCTGAAAACTCATGTGGACATGTAGTTATCATCTAGGCTGGACTGGAGATACCCAAAAATGTAGAAGGCGTGGTGCAAGGCTACACTGAGTGGGACGGTCCACTCAAGAAGAAGATCGAGGCCGACGCAAAAGCTACATAGACACTGCAATATGGCCTGACGAAAGAAGAACTGAACTGCGTCGGACCCTTCAGCAACGCGAAGGAAGTCTGGAACAAACTCATCGAATTGCACAAAGGTACGTCTGATACGCGAATCAGCAAAAGAGATCTGTTGCTCAACAGACTCTACACGATAAAGATGGACGAAGCTGAATCGGCAGCACAACTCCACGCAAGAATCCAGGAGCTGATGAACGGGCTGCACACAATAGGTCACAAGGTCGATAATCGTGACCTAATAAGGTATACCCTAAACTTGTTCCCAAGGAACACTTTGTGGGCGTCTATGGTGGATGCCTACAAGGTTTCCAGGAACCTTTTCGAAATTAAGCTAAACAAATTATTTTCTGAGTTAGAATTATACGAACAAACTAATACTACATTGGTCGAGAAGAGTATTGCGTTTGTTGCAGGGAAAACTCCAGGAAGATCTCTGAAAAAGAAGCTTTAACCAGTACCCGATTCCGACTCAGACGACGATGATGGGGATCATCCAAAACTGGCCCGGTTAGCTCGTGACTACTACAAGGAGCTCAAAAACCAAATGAACAAGAAGAAGTCAAATCAGAAGAAGGAAGATTTCATCTGAACCCGCGATGAGCCAGAAGAACAAAGGTAACATAAAATGCTACGAGTTCAACAAGAAGGGACATTTCATATCAGAGTGCCCCAACCTAAAAGAGAACAAAAAGGCTCAGAAAAAGAAGGCTCTTCAAGCCACCTGGGATGAATCATTCTCAGAAGAAGAAGAAGAAACTCCGCACTCGAATCTACTCACCCTGACCGCCTCGGAAGACATCGACTCCGGAACGGAATCAGAACTAGACGAGGACGTCGGCACCGAAAAGCTTTCGATCTCGCAGGACGGACAAATCACGGTAAGAGGTTATCCGGAATCCGAACTTTATGATTTAATTTCTTACTTGTCTCATAAATTGGCGAAAGCCAACATCCGGGTTAAAACCCTCCGACAGGAAGTAAAACTCCTGAAAGAGAAAGTCGACTTGAGTTCCTTGACCAAACCAGTTCAAGAAGGAAACTCAATTCAGGTTCAAAAGCTTGAGGAAGTGAATTCCTCCTTGAAAAATCAAGTCAAGGAACTCAGAGTTGCTTTGGAATGATTCACCTTGGGTTCCAAGAATCTTGACATGATTCTTGGAAAACAGAAATCCCTTCTCAATCGATCCAGATTAGGCTATCGAATCAAATCGTGACAACGCTCTTATTATTCAGTATTGAACCAACCTAGAACCCGAGTCCAAGCATGGGTCCCAAAGCTATGTTTGAATAAATAAGCTGGACCAAACCAATACTGGATCCCCAAGGACAAGATGGGGGACCGGTGCAGTCGATAGAGGGGGGTGAATATCGACCGTAAAAACATTTCGGGAACTTCGTAAACTTGTCGGTTCGTTCTAGATACATAGTTAGTAACAGCGGAAAAATAGAAAGAACGAACAAAACAAACAACAGATTGCACACGGGATTTTTTACTTGGTTCCCAACCCCCCAGGGACAGTACGTCCAAGGCCTAAGCACGGGAAACGCCCGTCCACTAATGGTCTCCTTTCCGGACTTTCCGAAGGCGGAGAAACCCATCATACAGTGCAAAAATTACAATCACAAAGATAGATAAAAATAATTGCAGAATATAAATTCAAACCAAAAAGAGTCGAAGACTCGGCCGATTTGGATCTCCGAAGTGGCGTGCACTTCCTCCCAGAGCTTCCTTGGTCGCAGAGCCTCATCGTTAGCGCTTTTCTTCCATTCGGAATGCTCAGAATGATTTTCGAATGTCTGTATTGAGTTGAAGGGTCGAAGCCCCTTTTATAGTCTTGTCTAGGGCGCCCGTGATGCTATGGGGCGCCTCATAAGCGGTTAAAGGTTCATCCAAATCGCAAACTTCGCGAGAAGATAAAAACTGCCTTATTGGGTGTCTGTATTGAAGGAGGTGCCTGATTCATTCAGGCGCCTGAGTTAATGGGGTCGCCTGTATCAATGGGGGTGCCTATATCAATAGGGGCGCCTGGGAAGCTATTTTTCAGCCTCTTTATGTTTATTTGCCTGCTTTGTCTTCAGTTTTAGGTGCCTGCAAGATACACAAACACAAGACAAACAAGTATATACCCTTAGCCTTAAAGATTGGTTTTGACTTCGGATTTCCCCCGAAACCCTAGGTCGAACCGACGCCTAAGTTCCCATCCCGGGGCACCTACTCCTCTCAGGAGACGGTTGCCACCCGGGACCTCTGGTTGGACTTTTTACTTAGCCTTCGAGACTCCCGGATCTCGAGACGTCCGAACCTCGACCCGTCTCTACTTCTGTCCTTAGTCATCGCTCAGCTAAGTTGCTCAATCCCTCGGACCAAGGCTTCGTGCCCAAACCCTAGGTCCAGGACTTCGGTGCCCAACCATCGGCTAGGACTTAGTGCCCAATTCCTCGAACTAGGTCTTCGGTGCCCAACCCTCGGCTAGGACTTAGTGCCCAATTCTTCGAACCAGGACTTCGTGCCTAGGATAACTAGGACTTTGGTTCACTTTTTCTTGACTCACCCTTCTATGTTCAATGTATCACTAACTCAAGCATATTGTTAAACATTGAAACACTTAAAGGAGGACATCATTGAAGCAACTTGCACCAACAATCTCCCCCTTTTTGATGTTTGACAATATCTTAAGTTAGATTGGATTAAAGGGCTAAGTTATAAACCTTGGGATAAAATGAAAAAATGATTTAAGTTTTGAAAATACATTTGGATCCTTTGGGAAAAATTCTAACTTCAGCTCCCGATCCTTTAGGAGAAGAAAAAAATTCTAACTTCAGCTCACTCTCCCCCCTTTTGAAAAAACATTTTGATCCTTTGGGAAGAGAAAAAAAATTAAAATTTCTAACTTAAGCACACTCTCCCCCTTTGTCATACATAAAAAAAAATAACGAAAACACTTGCACCAACAATGAAAAAATTTCCTTTTGAAAGTGCTTGTATGCATCTTTGAAAGCATAGCAAAGAGCTAGTTAAAAAAAAACAATTGCACCAAAAAAAATTACACTTTGAAAAGTATTGTGCAATTTGGAAAAATGTTTTGTACTTTCAGAAAACTTAGAAAATTTCGCACTTAGAAAAATATTGCCTTACAAAAAATTTTTAATTGAGAAAGATTTTCAAAAAGGATTGCATACATGAAAGATTTTTTACTTAGAAAAATATGCACTTTTCGAAATATTTCCCTTAGAGATTTTTGCACTTTAAAAGAATACTTTGAAAAATATTGTGCAAAAACTTGTACTTTGAAAGATATTTTTTTCTTTGAAGAGTTTGTACTTTGAAAAGTTTATACTTTGAAAAATGCAGGTACTTTTGAAAAATATATTGTACATAACATATTAAGAACCTTTTAATATTATTTTGAAAACATAATACTTTACATGACTTGGTTTCTTTTCCAGTCTGACACAATCCTAGGAAACCTTGTTAACTACAAGAACATTTCCCTAAGTGTCCAGGAAATTCTCCAAATTCAAGTAAGTACTATTTTCAAAATTAAACAAATTTGATATGCCAAAAACAATTTTTGAAAGTGATGGTGTATATATATAAACAAAATGATTTAAAACGATAGTATTTTGAAAGACAAATTACTTATGTTTTCAAAAGGATTTTGAAAATACAGTACATGAAAACATAATATTTTGAAATGTTCAATAATTCTTTTAATTTAACCAACCCCTAAACTTGACCTAGTCCTAGGTGTTGGAACTCGGATGGCTATAGAGGGGGGGGGGTGAATATAGCCAGACACCAATCTTTAGCTTTTGAACTCTTTTAAGATTTCTCTGCACTTAGGTTAGCCGTAGCGGAAGCAATACAAGTATAACAGCAGGAATATAAATGCAGAGAAGGAAAAACAAACCAAATAGTCGCTAACTCAAAGATGTACAAGGTTCGGGGATAACTTGCCCCTACTCTTTGGCATGCCCGTGAGGTGGGCGATCCCTTAATCGTCGGCAGATCAAGCCCCGGTGAACCCCGGATAGTAATAGCCTCCTTCTCGGTGGAGCAACCTCTCCACAATCACCTCAGTAGATGAATACATGATAAGCACACGAGACACACAAGAAGGAAGGCTCACAAGGATGTAGTAGAATGCTTAAGCACAAAACACAGAGAGCACACAACCCAGCCCAGCCAAACTCCTCAAGTTTTCTATCTATCTTCGTTGTTGTTGCTCCTCTGCCTCTGCTTTGTCTTAAGCCTCTACTCCCCTTATCAGGCTCTCCATCAGCATCCACTGAAGCCACAGCCTGACCCCCTGACTCCCTGAGCACTCAGTCCACTGAAGACCCTCTCCAGCTGAGCTTCTGTCAGTTGCCAGCTGCTCTCCAGAAGCCGTTGAGACCTGAAGCAAGGAAACAAACAAACCTGCTAGATGTGTTGGGACCGGGTGCATGTTGACAATGATACGTGTTCGTAAAATTTTAAATTTTTACGTGCAGCGGAAGAATTAGCATAAAATCATTTCTCAAATTATTCTAACCACGTATCTAGCATGCAACCTTATGGTGTGTGGACATGATCATAAAATAAAACTTTGCAGAAAAGTAAACTAATTTACTTTATACCTCGCGTAACTCGAAGAAAAGGGACGAGATCCAACCGTAGCGTCCCTTGGAAGCTTCGCCTCTATTCGCGTCCACGCCGAGTTCTCTTCGGGATGACACCAAGAGACGGAATCTAAATTCCGAGAAGGAAGGAGGTGTGATGCGCTTCTTCTTCTCCGAGGTCGTCTTGGTGGATGAAGCTCACGCCCACCTTAGGAGTTGCGCCGGCCCTAGGGGAGGAGAGAGAGCCGGCCCTAGAGAGAGAGGGGCGCCGGCCCTAGAGAGAGAGAGGCGTGTAGAGAGAGAGAGAGCAACTAATCTCTTGATTAATTGATTAGGAATTCAAGGCTTGCCTTTGGTTCCTTATATAGTTGCTTCTCCCTTGCCAAGTCTCTCTCTTAACGGAATTAATTTTCATAAGAAATTTATCTTATAATCTTTCTTATGAATAATTCCGTTATGCCTAGTTTTATTATAACTAACTTTATAATAAAACAAATACTTCTCTCCTTTAATTATGGAATAAATTTTATAAGAAATTTATAAACTTTTTTTTATGAAAAAATCAATTCATAATTGATTTTATAAAATTAAAATAAACCATTCCATGGATCATTTTAATTTCCATAAAAAGAATAAATTTCTATAAATTTATTTATATAAATTTCTTTATACAAATTTATTTATCCATAATTTATAAAACAAATCGCGCTAGATTTATTTTATTAATTAAACCAAATAAATTGGTTTCTTCCCCTTGTTGTGGCCGGCCAAACCAAAGGGGTTTAACACCCTCTTTGGCCGGCCAAACCGAGCTGGACCGATCGCGAATTAAACTCATTTAATTCGCCAAATAAGCCTTCAAAAGACTTAGCCATTTAAAGTTTCCGTTGCGCCTCTGATTAACTCAGATTCGACTTATTTCTCTTGATTGGAAAATCCAATTTTAAACTCGTTTTAAATCCCTCGGATTACTCGTAGTGTGTGTGACTAAATAGGCTTTCGATTTATGTTGACCGTCTATAATTAACCAATTATAGAACGGTCATGAGTGCACCTAGTAGTACATCATGACCCCCAATTAATCGAAAGATCAACGGTTTGACCTCAGAAGTAATTCCAAAACCCTTCAGCAGCTCTAATGAATCTTGCCCCATTCCCTTCACCATCTTATACCCACTTGGTTCAGGACACGGTCTATTTGTGTCAGTCCCCACTAGGCTGACTACGTCACACCTAGCCCAAGTAATGTCTTTCTCGTCCTTTGGATTTCTAATTACTCTCATGTATTTAAGAGACTCGCACTCGAAACATGATATGCTCTGGCCAGAGGCTTTGAGTAAGAATCCGACGATAGGCCTGGGTATACATCTCCTCGCAAGGAGTGGTGAATCCTTTGTAGGCTGTTCAAACATCTTCGGACACTTCGGCTTATACCCAATCATCCTGGGTCCACACCTCCTTGGAGATGCTTGCTTAAGATGTTAAAGTATAAGTCTCCATGACCAAGATGACTTGAACACCGCAAGTCAAAGGAACATCGCACTTAAGCTGCAGTAATAACTTCAGTGACATATCTTTATAGATTACCATATGAAGTTTTACAGCTAGTCACTTCAATGAACTAGTTCCCTTAACTAGCATCCATGTTTATCTCCGGACATCCCAATGTCACCAGCCAGTGAGAATTAGCTGATTAGAGAATAACCCATGCTAGTCTCAACAGAATTGATAGTGTCCGTATTTATCAATTCATCGACTAGGGATATTTTCAATACTTCACAATTGCACATTTAGAGATACTCACTAGTTGTGATCCCATCACAAATTCTCTTATGCTGTGAATTGTATTGCGGACATTCAGTAGATGAGTTTAAGATCCCAATCAAATACACAAACATGTATACTCAAATAGTGAATTATCATTTATTAAAATAAATGTTTACAATCATAAGGCGATTGCCTTAGGACACTTCTCTCATATCACTAACAAACTCCCACTTGGCCTAATGCCAATCGCTACGGTATCCAATACCACAGGCTTTAACATGACCCTCAAACTTACTCTGAGGCAAGGCCTTAGTTAAAGGATCCGCTAAATTCCTTTCAGTGGAAATTTTCTCAATTTGTATATCATTCCTACTTATAATCTCTCTGATCAGATGATAGCGGCGAAGCACGTGTTTGGATCGATGATGAGACCTTGGTTCCTTTGCTTGTGCAATAGCTCCATTATTGTCGCAATAAACCGGTATTGCTTCATCAATGGTTGGAACCACATCAAGTTCTGAGACGAACTTCTTGATCCAAACTGCTTCCGTGGTAGAATCCGCTACGGTGTCTTGTTTGAAACTTTTCCAACTTACTGCGCCTCCATTCAAAGTAAATACGTATCCAGACTGCGATTTGGAGTCATCCTTATCTGTCTGGAAACTGGCATCTGTATACCCACGTATTACCATATCTCCTTCTCCATATATTAGGAACACATCCTTAGTTCTTCTTATGTACTTAAGGATTGTCTTGACAGCCGTCCAATGATCCATTCCTGGATCCAACTGGTATCTGCTTGTGACACTCAAAGCATACGATACATCGGGCCTTGTACATAACATAACATACATGATAGATCCTATCGCGGATGCATAAAGAATCTTATTCATGCAAATCCTCTCGTCTTCTGTGCGTGGACACATAGACTTTGAAAGGTTGATCCCATGCCTGATGGGAAGGTAACCTTTCTTGGATTCCGACATGCTAAACCTTTGTAGCACTCGGTCTATATATGTAGACTGCGAAAGACCAAGCAACCGTTTTGATCTATCTCTATAGATTCTAATCCCAAGGATATAGGTTGCTTCTCCCAGGTCTTTCATGGAGAATGTTTTGGACAACCAAATTTTAACTGTCTGTAAAACTGATATATCGTTTCCTATAAGTAAGATGTCATCGACATATAATACTAGGAATACGACTGCACTCCCACTAACCTTCTTGTACACACAAGGTTTGTCAGGATTTTGTGAGAAATCAAACTCTTTGATTGTCTCATCAAAATGGATGTTCCAGCTCCTTGATGCTTGCTTCAGTCCATATATGGATCGTCGAAGCTTGCATACTTTGGTTTTATCAACCGATGTGAAACCTTCAGGTTGTATCATGTATACATCCTCAAGCAGGTTTCCATTAAGGAAAGCTGTTTTCACATCCATTTGCCATATCTCATAATCATAATGAGCTGCTATGGCTAGGAGCATCCGAATGGATTTAAGCATAGCTACTGGCGAGTAGGTTTCATCATAATCAATTCCTTGTTTTTGACGATATCCTTTTGCCACTAATCTAGCCTTAAAGGTAACAACATTACCTTCCATGTCGGTTTTCTTCTTGAAAACCCACTTGCACCCTATGGGTTTAATCCCTTCAGGTGGGTTAACCAAGTCCCATACTTGATTTTCGTACATGGAATCCATTCCGACTTCTTGGCTTCAAGCCATTTGCCCCTTTCTGAACATTTCAGAACATCTTCATAACTGATAGGTTCGTCATCGCTTATGAGTAACACGTCATTCGATTCGCTTATGAGAAATCCGTATCTCTCTGGAATATTGCGTGTCCTATCAGATCTACGAAGAGGTGGTTTTGTTTTAGGTTCAACTGATAGCTCATCATTATGAGTTATTGGTTGTGGGTCTAGACTAGGTGTCTTTGTAATGTCTATTGGAGTTTCTTGAACTTCATCAAGTTTAATGCCACTCCCACTGTTTTCTTGTAAAAGAAATTCTTTTTCCAGAAATACAGCATGCCTTGAAACAAACACCTTTTGTTCCAAGGGATGATAGAATTGGTAACCCTTCGTTTCCTTAGGGTATCCAATAAATAGACATTTATCAGACTTAGCATCCAATTTGTCTGATACAGTCCGCTTCACATAAGCAGGACAACCCCATATCTTAAGGTGAGTTAAGTGAGGTTTCTTACTATTCCATGTCTCATATGGACTAGTAGAGACTACCTTGGTCGGGACTCTGTTTAGCAAGTAAACAGCTGTCTTAAGTGCATAGCCCCAAAAGGATTTTGGAAGAGTTGCATGATTCATCATTGACCTAACCATGTCCATCAAGGTTCAGTTGCGCCTCTCAGATACACCATTATGCTGTGGTGTATATGGCGGAGTCCATTGGGACAATATTCCATTGTCCCTAAGATAATCTTGAAACTCTTGACTTAAGTATTCACCACCTCGATCGGATCGAAGTATCTTAATACTTTTGCCAAGTTGTTTCTCTACTTCATTTCTGAACTCTTTGAATTTCTCAAAAGCTTCAGATTTGTGTTTCATCAAGAACACATACCCGAATCGTGAGTGATCATCGATAAAGGTGATGAAGTAGCTATAGCCTCCTTGTGCAAGAGTTGACATTGGTCCACATACATCAGTATGTATTAGACCAAGCAATTCTCCCACTGGATTACCTTTTCCAGAAAAGGATAATTTGGTCATCTTGCCTTTTAAGCATAATTCGTATGTATCAAATGAACCGGGTTCAAATGATTCCAGAATTCCACATCGGTGTAATTCGGTCATGCGTTTCTTACTTACATGGCCAAGACGGCAATGCCAAGTATTGGAGTCTATTTGATTATCTATTCGAGCACGTTTGTTGCTAACTTCGATATTGAAAACGTCATTGGATAAATCTAACGTGTAGATACAATTGCACAAAGTTCCATTCCCATAAAGAACGTCATTTAAAGTTATGTAACAACAATTGTTACTAAAAGTTAAATGATAACCCTTTTCATTCAAACATGAAATAGATACAATGTTCTTTATTAACGAAGGAACAAAATAACAATTATCCAATTCTAAGACACGTCCAGTGGGGAGCTTTAGCAAATATGTTCCGATGGCAACAACAGCAATCTTTGCTCCATTTCCAACTCGCAAATTCGCTTCTCCTTTGACGAGTCTTCTTCTATTCCTTAGCCCCTGTATGTCATTACATATATGTGAGCTACACCCAGTATCAAGTACCCAGGTTTTTGAGGAAATAGAGTGACATTCAATAACGAAGATACCTGAAGAGGATGGGGCATCAGATGCCTTATTCTTCAAGGACTCATGATAAACCTTGCAGTTTCTTCGCCAGTGACCCTCCTTGCCACAATGATGGCAAGTTCCTTATGGTTTCTTTTCAGTCTTTTTGGCCTTTTTCTTCTTCCCTTTATTCTGTTCTTTGGCCTTCCTCTTAGAACCTTTCTTTGAGGAACCAACTAACAGTATCGCCTTTTGATCCGGCTTTACAGAAGGCTCTACAGTCTTCAGCAGGTTGGGCAACTCAGGAATGGTGGTCTCTAGTTTGTTCATCCGATAGTTCATCACAAATTGTGAATAACTTTTGGGCAAACAATTCAGAATTAAGTCAATACTTAGTTCATGATCCATTGCAATTCCGAGTGTGCTCAGTCGCTCAATGTACACCAACATCTTTAACACAGACTGCGAGGCAGAAGTCCCTTCCTGCATCTTAGTGGTGAAGAGGAGTCTGGAGACTTCGAACCTTTCAGATCTCGCCTGCTCTTCAAACAACTCATGAAGATGGAAGATGATAGTATAAGCATCCATATGCTCATGCTGCTTTTGCAGCTCAGGTACCATAGAGGCTGGCATGATGCAACTCGCAAGTTCAGAATCAGTCACATGTTTCTGATAGGCCACTAGCTGGTCTGGAGTTGCACCTTCTGGAGGATGGTTGGGAAGTTGATTTTCAAGACATAGGCAAGCTTCTCTGCCTTGAGGACTATCCTCAGGTTTCGAAGCCAGTCCATGAAGTTCGGCCCGGTCAGTTTATTGGTGTCCAAAATGGAACGCAAGTTTAGAGAAGACATGATCGAGTGATTAACCTAGAAATACAAATTGAGTTTATGTGAGAAGAATGATTAAAGAATGTATCAATATACATTAATTAAAAAATCCTATTTATTTTTCAAATTGAATAACCCTTTTTATCAATTCGGGAGATCGTAGAAACATCTCCAAATAGGTTGATATCCAACCATAGATAAGAACCACCATGGCTGTGGCCATCAAGTTATTCTTAGCTATGATGGTAGGTAATTATACCGATTACATATCACATATATGTAACTATCACTTTATGCTATCAACTAATTGAATATTTGCATAAATCATTGGGTTGTTAACTCATTAACAAGTATGCAACATTATACAAAGCACCCAACTGCACCTCTCTTTACATCGACCTTGGCTGTGGCACAACAAATCGATGTTCCAAGCTTAAGGCTGACCCATTAATCAAGAAATAGTTTTAATATGGTTGGAGCTCATTCAACCGATTAGTCAGGCTTGGATGTGTCCAACAACCAAAACTAAGGATTGACCTCTGACTCCAACTATATTATTCATAAACTAATTCCATGGTTTGAACATGTTGAGGTTCAAGCCGGGCATGGATGTGTCCATCAACCCAAACGAGAAACAAAACTCCGATTCTAACCATATTAATGGAAGGTGTTTGCCTTAATATTTTGTAAGGGGTTTTGGGTCTCATCCTTTCTTTTCTTAACACATTCATGACATTATGTCATGACTAACGATTTCCTTAATAAAGTATGTATGTGACTTAATTTATCAAGTCCCATAATTTGAATTAGGAACCGGATTTCCTAATTCTAATTTCATACTTTATTAAAGGAATTGTTTTGGGAAACAATTTCCTAAATTGTCATAATCAATTTCGGAAATAATATGTTTAAGACTTTGATTTCTCTAAATCAAATCTTATTAAATTAAGAGACAATTCCCTTAATTCAACGACATATGATTTTCATGAAAATCTCTTTTAAGAAAACTCTATAGGAAACCATTTCCTAATTAATTTTGGAGACAACAATATGTAAGAGCATCACCTCTTAAATCATATTTTATTCATGGATTTAATTAATTACAACAAATCGTTTTCTAAGGGTGGCTCCCCGAGGCTCAGATACCCAAAGAAAAGTAATTTGTCGTAAATCCAATTTGGTCCGCTTCGGAAGCGCAACCAAATTAAACATGACAATTTCATTTAAAATTGGGAAATTAAATTACAACAACTAACTTTAAATTGGACGGCTCCCCGAGGCTCAATCCAAAATAAAGAATTTTGTTGTCAATTTAAAAACCAATTCAAATTTAATTGTCAATTAATTGTCCATAAATTTGTCTAGACTTTCTTAAAAGAAAGTGCCCAAAATTGCGAGATTTCATAATAGGTTTTCAGAATAATTGTAAGTTTCTGGTACAAAGAAAACTTACATATTTCCAAAGTTGGAAATTTTCTAAAATAGAAAAATAGAAAATTTCCAAAATTGGAAAGTTTACAAAGATGGGAAGTTTTCACAATTATTATAAAATTTTTAGAAACTAGGATATTTCAAAAGTTTGTGAAATTCCATGAGGATTTTCAAACTTAGAAATTCTTAAATCTAAAATTTATTATAATTGGAAAGTCTCCATAATTGAAAATTTTTTCCAAAATTGAGATTATGACAAAGTTTTCCGCAAAACAATTATATGATTATGTCGAACACTAACCGGCTCTGATACCACTGTTGGGACCGGGTGCATGTTGACAATGATACGTGTTTGTAAAATTTTAAATTTTTACGTGCAGCGGAAGAATTAGCATAAAATAATTTCTCAAATTATTCTAACCACGTATCTAGCATGCAACCTTATGGTGTGTGGACATGATCATAAAATAAAACTTTACGGAAAAGTAAACTAATTTACTTTGTACCTCGCGTAACTCGAAGAAAAGGGACGAGATCCAACCGTAGCGTCCCTTGGAAGCTTCGCCTCTATTCGCGTCCACGCCGAGTTCTCTTCGGGATGACACCAAGAGATGGAATCTAAATTCCGAGAAGGAAGGAGATGTGATCCGCTTCTTCTTCTCCGAGGTCGTCTTGGTGGATGAAGCTCACGCCCACCTTGGGAGTTGCGCCGGCCCTAGGGGAGGAGAGAGAGCCGGCCCTAGAGAGAGAGGGGCGCCGGCCCTAGAGAGAGAGAGGCATGTAGAGAGAGAGAGAGCAACTAATCTCTTGATTAATTGATTAGGAATTCAAGGCTTGCCTTTGGTTCCTTATATAGTTGCTTCTCCCTTGCCAAGTCTCTCTCTTAACGGAATTAACGGAATTAATTTTCATAAGAAATTTATCTTATAATCTTTCTTATGAATAATTCCGTTATGCCTAGTTTTATTATAACTAACTTTATAATAAAACAAATACTTCTCTCCTTTAATTATGGAATAAATTTTATAAGAAATTTATAAACTTTCTTTTTATGAAAAAATCAATTCATAATTGATTTTATAAAATTAAAATAAACCATTCCATGGATCATTTTAATTTCCATAAAAAGAATAAATTTCTATAAATTTATTTATATAAATTTCTTTATACAAATTTATTTATCCATAATTTATAAAATAAATCGCGCTAGATTTATTTTATTAATTAAACCAAATAAATTGGTTTCTTCCCCTTGTTGTGGCCGGCCAAACCAAAGGGGTTTAACACCCTCTTTGGCCGGCCAAACCGAGCGGAACCGATCGCGAATTTAACTCATTTAATTCGCCCAATAAGCCTTCAAAAGACTTAGCCATTTTAAGTTTCCGTTGCGCCTCTGATTAACTCAGATTCGACTTATTTCTCTTGATTGGAAAATCCAATTTTCAACTCATTTTAAATCCCTCGGATTACTCGTAGTGCGTGTGACTAAATAGGCTTTCGATTTATGTTGGCCATCTATAATTAACCAATTATAGAACGGTCATGAGTGGCACCTAGTAGTACATCATGACCCCCAATTAATCGAAAGATCAACGGTTTGACCTCAGAAGTAATTCCGAAACCCTTCAGCAGCTCTAATGAATCGTCCCCCTTTCCCTTCGCCATCTTATACCCACTTTGTTCAGGACATGGTCTATTTGTGTCAGTCCCCACTAGGCTGACTACGTCACACCTAGCCCAAGTAATGTCTTTCTCGTCCTTTGGATTTCTAATTACTCTCATGTATTTAAGAGACTCACACTCTAAACATGATATGCTCTGGCCAGAGGCTTTGAGTAATAATCCAACGATAGGCCTGGGTATACATCTCCTCGCAAGGAGTGGTGAATCCTTTGTAGGCTGTTCAAACATCATTGGACACTTCAGCTTATACCCAATCATCCTGGGACCACACCTCCTTGGAGATGCTTGCTTAAGATGTTAAAGTATAAGTCTCCATGACCAAGATGACTTCAACACCGCAAGTCAAAGGAACATCGCACTTAAGCTGCAGTAATAACTTCAGTGACATATCTTTATAGATTACCATATGAAGTTTTACAGCTAGTCACTCCAATGAACTAGTTCCCTTAACTAGCATCCATGTTTATCTCCGGACATCCCAATGTCACCAGCCAGTGAGAATCAGCTGATTAGAGAATAACCCATGCTAGTCTCAACAGAATTGATAGTGTCCGTATTTATCAATTCATCGACTAGGGATATTTTCAATACTTCACAATTGCACATTTAGAGATACTCACTAGTTGTGATCCCATCACAAATTCTCTTATGCTGTGAATTGTATTGCGGACATTCAGTAGATGAGTTTAGGATCCCAATCAAATACACAAACATGTATACTCAAATAGTGAATTATCATTTATTAAAATAAATGTTTACAATCATAAGGCGATTATCTTAGGACACTTCTCTCATATCACTAACACACTCTATAGCCCATTTAATTTCCTAGAATGGAACCACCTGAGATCCATTGACCATGGATCCCATTTTGGCTTCTAGGGCTTTCCCTTGAGCTCCTAGCCCTAGTTACCTCCCTAGGTAACTTATCTACAAATGCAAGACTACACCGGTGCTCTTTGGTGCTTCTTGGTCTTCCATTACTACACTTTTGACCCTATAGATCTTTTTCTTGGTCAATTCCTTTTCTTTTCCTTTAAATGGCTTTTCTTTGCCATGTTTGACCTTTTCCTTACCATAGTCATAGGGCATCCTCGAATATGACATTTTATCAACATTTGCCCTTCTAGAATGATATCCTAAACCCGGTCTGCCATTCCTAAGAGGTTGATCTTTTTGCATTATCCTTGACCCCTTTAACCCCCTAATCAGTCTATCTAGGTTTTTCTCCAGTTTATCGAGTTTTGCTTTCAAAATTTGGTTTTCCTTTTCCAAATTCCTAGTCTTAGGATCATTTGACCTAACTCGATCATTTCTAGATCTCCCCATTTTTCTAGACATATTTCCCTTTTTCTTAGGGTTTAAGCCTTGGTCCTTGGTCCTAGAATTCCTAGGTTTATCATGAAACATAGAATTTTGAATATTTTGGCATTCACCATTGTTTCTATTCCTATCATGATGTTTAAAACCAAAATTGCATCTAGGCAACCAATCATTTACATTTCTAGCATTCATGGAAGAGTTTTGAACATAAGTAAAATTAGGGATTACCTCCCTTACCCTTGTAGCTCCCTCTTGATGTGAGCTCCTCTTTTTCTTTTCCTCTTTCTCCCATTTCCTTAGATGCTCCATCTTCTTGAGCTCTTTACTCCTTGGACACTTTGTATGGTAGTGTCCTAGCTCCCCGCATGTGAAGCACCTAATTTTTCTTCTTTTCTCCTTTTGAGCTTCCTCATTCCTATAACCCATATTAGAATTTAAATGAATAGATTTGGGCTTAGGAATTACCTTCTTTTTACCTAGTGGGCACTTATCCTTGTAGTGCCCCTTTTTGTTGCAACCAAAACATATAATATGCTCTTTTGATTTGACTTTGACGGAGATGGGAACTTTCTCTTGCTCTTGTATAGTTGAGGGTCTCTCTTCCCCCTCAACTCTCATTGTTGATACTTCCTCTTCCTCACTTGATGAGGTGAATGGCTCCTCACTTGAATTTTCAACCTCACTTGATGAACTTGACACTTCTCCTTTATTTTGGTCTTCTTGGACCCTTGAGCTTGTTTCTTTGGGTTCTTCTACTAGTTGAGCTTGTGTAGGGTTCTTGTGAAGTTCTTCTAGTTTGCTCCATGACTCATACACACTTTTATATTCTCCTACACAACTCAACACATCTTTAGGCAAAATATCAATCAATATATTGATTACCTTTTCGTTTACCCTAGATTGCTCTTGTTGTTCATTTGTCCAATATCTAGGGCGAAGCCTCTTCCCGTGCTTGTCTCTCGAAATTTCAAAGGGATCTTCAATGGTCATTCTACACTCTCAATCCATCCCTAGCCAATTTTCCATCCTTGCCTTCCAATAGCCGAATTCTTTAAGATTGTAGGATGGTGGTGTGTTGATGTCTTCCCCCAACTTATCTTCCATGCTCTTTTTCCTCTAGCATGTGCTCCCTCGGCGGTTAGTCCGATCAAGAGCGGTCCTTCGCTCTGATACCAATTGATAGATCGAATAGCGTTGCTAAAGGGGGGGGGGTGAATAGCAATTGTTCGTCGTTTTCACTACAAAATTGTTAGTGCAGCGGAAATACAGATAAAAAATAAACTAATCAAGAGAGGACAATGCTAACAAACCGAGTTACTTGGTATCCACCTCGGACGGGTGACTAATCCAAGAATCCGTCGGTGGATCAATCCTCGGATAACCTCCGGCTAACTCTCGTCGCTCCTTGTGGGTGGAGAAACCTCGCCACAGCACCAAGCAAACCTCTGAGCAGAAAGACTATTATCTTGCCTTTAACCAAGATAAGATTCGTCAAGAAACTAAGGCATGAAACGAGCTCCTTTAAATAGGGCTCGAGTCATCTCAGGCCGCCACCAGTCGATTGCCCCATGTCCAGTCGACTGGTCCCACTCAAATTCGACTGTTACAGTACAATGTTCAAATCTGTCAGCCTATGCCAGCCTACACCAGTTGACTGCCCCATGGCCAGTCGACTGGTACACTCCCAAGCCTAGGGTTACACTCCCGAGTACATGTCTCTCCGCACTCAAACCCTCCCGGCTTAGCCCCTGAGTACAAACACTCATACTCAGTCCTCACAACTCGGTTGACTCTTCACCAGTAGCCTTGACTGTTGCCTTCACGCCCTCTTCATCTTCGACCCTCGTCTGCACACAAGCCTCCAGCTTGCCTCCATGCCACCCTTCACGTACGCCTCGAAGTTCGCGTCCCTCGGCTCATCATCCTTGCTATCCAACGGTCCCTCGGATGTGCACGCAAGCCTCCAGCTTGCTTCCATGCCATCCTTCACCTGATGACATCAACCAAGTCCATGTGTACCTGTACACCTGCACACTCATGTACACATATTAGTCCAACAACAAATCCTAACTTAACCATATTGCCCACACATCAAAATATCATGATCCTCCAGATCATCTCAGGGCCGATTACCCTAACAAAATTGTACTTATGCATGTGGACTCAAAATCTAATTTAGCTGACATCTTTACTAAACTCTTACCTGAATCTGAGTTTAGCTTACTAAGAAGGCAGTTAGGGTTGTGCTTAGTAGAATAAGACTGTTTTATTTTCATTTCAAAAATCTTTTTTCAAAAAATTAGCATTTAATATCTTTTAAAAAACCATTTATTTTATTAAGTCTTGAAATAAAAAATTGTTTTCCGACTTAGATTTTTCAAAAAATTACCCCCTTCAAAACTAGGGTTTTTACGCAAATGGACCTAGCCTAGGCTTTAACCCTAGAATTGCATGCACCTTTAGTCTAGAAACCAGCATCTCACAAGCACATTAGGGCACTTTGGTTGATAACCTAGACTAGGTTGAAATGCTTAGGTCTATGCCTTGACTCAAGATGCTTTAAGTCAGTACATCTGGAGTAGTTGGGGCGATAAATACAATTGAACAACAATCAAGTTAAGTGTTCAAGCTTAGAAAATCTAACTTGATCAGATCACTTAACTTGACTAATACTAGTGAAAGCTACTGTTATATAACAGTTAGTAAGTAGCTAACTGGGTTAGACATGTCCCGAACAAGTTCAGTTTATTTGGTTTAGTCCTTTTTATTGCTTGAATTCACTAGAGTTGGTTCAATATGTACTTAAATTTTTTTTACCAACTCTGATTCAAAATTGATTTGCAATTAGATCTCTATAATTTTTTTTGATATATGGCAAAGGGGGAGAGAGAAAAAAGAGAGTAAAAATTTTCAAAATTTCAAAATTTTTTTGTATCTTTTTTCAAAAAGTAAAGTTGAACTTTCATGTGCAGATGTTATTTTCAAAAATATATTTTATTAAAGGCACAAATTTTTAAGCAAAATTTCTTAAGTGCATTTTTCTTAGCAAAAAATTTCATATGTACATGTTTCTAGGTAAATTTTTCTAAGTGCATGTTGCTAAGAAAATTTTTCTAAGTGCATGTTTCTAAGCAAAATATTTCGAAATGCACAAATTTTTTTAAGCAATACTTTTTAAATGCACAAAATCTTTTAAGTAAAATACTTTTCGAAAGTGCACAAAATTTTTCTCTAAGTGAAATTTTTTGCAAAATTGGTTAAGTGAAATTATTTTTTCAAACTTGGTTACGTGAATTTTTTTTTTCAAAATTGGTTAAGTGAATTTTTTTTTTTGCAAAATTGGTTAAGTGAAATTCTTCATGTAATTTTTTTTTGCAAAAAGTGGATAAGTGAAAATTTGTCTAAGTGATTTTTTTTTTAAATTTGGTTTATGTGAAATTGGTTTTGCAAATCTTTTCTAAGTGAAAAATTATCCTCTAAGTGCAAAAAGTTTTTTAAGTGCACAATAATTTTTTTAAGTGAAAAATCATTGTAAGTGTGCAAATGCTTTGGTTTGTTTTGAAAAACACTTGGTCAAAATTTATACACTTAGTTTTTTTAAAACTGCATATCATTGAATGCTTCAGGGGGAGAAGTTCTATTTCAGGGGGAGCTTAGTGAATATTTTCTCTTAGAATAAACATGCTTGTTATGTGTGCTTTAAATGCTCTAAACTTAACTTTTTGAACCTGGTTGCCATTAATCAAAAAGGGAGAGATTGTTTGTGCCGGAAGCACCAAGATCAAACTTGTGTTTTGATAATGGCAAAGGGTTCATAAGTTAAGGTTATCTTGTGATCTAATGATGTTACTCAAGTGTGCAGGAAAAGTCCTAGGTACACTAGGCACGAAGTCCTAATTCTAGGAATTGCGCAATAAGTCCTGGCCGCGAGCTGGGCACTGAAGTCCTGACATAGGGTTGGGCAATAAGTCTTGGTTGAGGACTGGGCATGAAGTCCTGATTCGAGGAATTGGGCAATAAGTCCTGGCCGAGGGCTGGGCACCGAAGACCTGGTGAGTGAAGCTGGGCAATAAGTCCTGGTCACGGACTGGGCATGAAGACCTGATCTGGAGGATTGGGCAAAAGTCCAACCGAAGGAGCCGATTGGCAAAAAGGTAAACTCTCCTGAGAGGAGTATGTGAGGGCGCGTTCCCCGTAGCAGGGAACACTAGGTGTCAATTCAACCTAGGCTTCTATTTAGGAAGCCCAAAGTCAGAACCAAGATAGCTCAGGCTGTTAACTGTGCTTAAACTTATATTATTGATGTATTATTTGTGTTTTGGAACTAACCCTGGTTGCAGGAACAAAGGGTGAAGGTTTCTGCTCCCAGGCGCCTGAATGGAGTCAGGCGCCTGTTTGAACAGGTGTATGTATGGTGACAGGCGCCCCAGACAAGGGTTCTTCCAAGCACACTCGAAGCAAGCCTCCACAGCAGCATCTGAGGCGTCTGTGTTGATATAGGCGCCCCAGTCAGCTCAGGCACCCCAGTTGAAGGGATAAGCGTTGGTCAAGTCTGTGGATGGAGATTCGCGCAGGGAAGGCCACGTGTCAGGCACCCCCTTCAACACAAGCGCCCAAGGACTTAGTATAAATAGGGGTTCACCCTCTTGCTTCAGACACAACTGCTTCGAATAATTTTTTTCAAGCGCTCTGCTCCAAACACTTCGTGCTCAAGTCTCAAGCGCCAACGATGACCCGTGGCTTCGATCTTCAATCTTCTCCGGTCGCCGGTATAAAGTTTTAATTGTTGTATTTTTTTTAATTCTATATTCAACTTCAAACTTATACTATTTTCTCGGAATATAGAATTGCCCATCGTAAACGGTCAAGGACCGTGGGCCTTGGAGTAGGAACCGACCGTGACTCCGAACCAAGTAAAAAATAACAGTGTTAGCATTGAATTTTTTCGCTGCATAATTGCTCTCAGTTTTCCAAAAATTATCGATCGATATTCACCCCCTCTATCGATTCTAAACGATCCCACAAGTGGTATCAGAGCGGGTGACTCAATTCTGGTGCAACCACCAGTTGAGTAATTTTTTTGGATTTTTTGAATTTAAAATATTTTTTATTCCTAATTTTCTTGTTAATCGAGGTTAGTGCAACACCACTCGATTTTTCTTATTACTATTTTTTCTGCTGCACTGCTAATCTAATACTTAGTCTTGGGACAAGTTTTTGGTTGTAAATTTTCAGTTAAACATTAAATGGCCATATAAGAGGGATATAGCACCGCCAGGCGACCACTCTTCTCAGGAGAAGATTTCTCCTATTGGAAGAGTAGGATGGAGGTTCACCTGAAAACTCAGGTGGACATGTGGATCATCATCCAGGCTGGACTGGAGATACCCAAAAATGCAGAAGGCGTGGTGCAAGGCTACACTGAGTGGGACGGTCCACTCAAGAAGAAGATCGAGGCCGACGCAAAAGCTACATAGACACTGCAATGTGGCATGACGAAAGAAGAACTGAACCGTGTCGGACCCTTCAGCAGCGCGAAGGAACTCTGGAACAAACTCATCGAACTGCACAAAGGTACGTTTGATACGCGAATCAGCAAAAGAGATCTGTTGCTCAACAGACTCTACACGATAAAGATGCACGAAGGAGAATCGACAGCACAACTCCACGCAAGAATCCAGGAGCTGATGAACGGGCTGCACACAATAGGTCACAAGGTTAAAAATCGTGACCTAATAAGGTATACCTAAACTCGTTCCCAAGGAACACATTGTGGGTGTCTATGGTGGATGCCTACAAGGTTTCCAGGAACCTTTTCGAAATTAAGCTAGACGAATTATTTTCTGAGTTAGAATTACACGAACAAACTAATACTGCATTGGTCGAGAAGAGTATTGCGTTTGTTGCAGGGAAAACTCCAGGAAGATCTCAGAAAAAGAAGCTTCAACCAATACCCGAGTCCGACTCAGACTCGGAATCAGACGACGATAAAGGGTATCATCCAAAACTGGTCCGGTTAGCTCGCGACTACTACAAGGAGCTCAAAAACCAAACAAACAAGAAGAAGTCAAATCAGAAGAAGGAAGATCCATCTGAACCCTTGAGGAGCCAGAAGAACAAAGGTAACATAACATGCTACGAGTGCAACAAGAAGGGACATTTCAGATCAGAGTGCCCCAACCTGAAAGAGAACAAAAAGGCTTGGAAGAAGAAGGCTCTTTAAGCCACCTGGGATAATCGTCCTCGAAAAAAGAAGAAGAAACTCCGCACTCGAATCTACTTGCCCTGACCGCCTCGGAAGACATCGACTCCGGAACGGAATCAGAACCAAACGAGGACATTGGCATCGGAAAGCTTTCGATCTCAAAGGACGAACAAATCACGGTAAGAGGTTATCCGGAATCCAAACTTTATGATTTAATTTCTTACTTGTCTTGTAAATTGGCGAAAGCCAACATCAGGGTTGAAACCCTCCGACAGGAAGTAAAACTCTTGAAAGAGGAAGTCAACTCGAGTTCCTTGACCGAACCAGTTCAAGAAGAAAACTCCTCCTCATGGTCCCTACCTTTGCCCTATATATATCCCATGGAATAATGAAACCAAGGCTAATCCAATTGATCACCACATCATAGGTTTTTCTCTCTTCTCTCTCTTTTCTCTCTCCTAGGGCACCGGCGACAAGAAGGAGGATCCCCTCCTTCTTGTTTTCTTTTCTCCCTCCATCTTCACTCTTTGTGCTCAGCAACCACAGATACAAGGAGGAGCTTCATCCTCCTTTTGTGGCTCGGCAAGAACAGGGAGAAAGAAGTCTCGCCGGAGGAGGAGAAGTGGTCTTCTCCTTGGTGATCGGCGGCGGCGCAAGCTAGGGAAGAGGAGAGAATTCCGTCCGGTTTGAGGTGGGAAGGAGGACTCTTTTCTCCTTCATCTTCTTCTTCTTCTTCCTCTCTAGTGCTTCCTTGTGGCCAATGAGCTTGGGTGGCTCTTGGTGGCCGGCGACGCAAGGGAAAGAGAGGAGTGGCCGGCGGTTCCAAACCCTACTACTAGGGTTTTACTAGGCGCAAGAAGAAGAGATCAATTGGAGCCCCTTGGTGATTCCGGTTCTTTGTAGCTCGTCACCCACACGACGTTCAAGAGGGAGGGGACATAAGGTAGAAGGCTACGAGGTAAAGGAAGGTATAAATTTCTTCCTTGACTCCTTATTTTTCTTATCATTTCATGTGGCTTGTTAATTAATTATTATGTTCATGATTATTTGTTAATCATTGTTAATAATTAATTAATTGGACCCCAATAATAGACACAAAAATTGGCGATCCACTCGTCGTCTTTTCCGTGGTCGATCGGTTAGACAAATTACAAGGCTCGATCTCAAGTTGTAATTTGAATCGATCGATACGATGGCGAGATGGTCGTTTGGGAGATGGGTGATAGATACCATTTTATTGATTATTTGAGTTGCTAAAATCCATGTTTGACCTATATTTTTATTGCTTAATTGTGAAATTGCCCTAGGTTTTAGAACTTACTCTTATTTTGGACTTAATTGCAAATTTACACATATTTGGATTATTTGGCCACTTAATTTCTGATCTATTTTTGTAGGCATGAAAGGTTCATGGACCTAGGGCCGTCCGAAGTGACCCAGATCGAGTTATCAAGCTTAGGATTAATCCGGGCCGTCCGATTCAAAAGCGACTAGATCTGAGCCATCCGGGACCATCTGAAGCAATCTGAGCTAGGGTTAGGGTTGATCAAGCACTCTGATCATGATCTAAAGGTTTCATCCAAATCAGAGCTCAATCAACCGTTGGAAGCTCGGAGGCTCTAGATCGTCCATTCAAAGATTAGGTTGATCTGGACCATCCGTTGCAAATCTGGAGGATCCGAGCTACCACGAGGCAGATCCTGACCCCAGATCAACATCCTCAAAGTTTGGCTCAAATCAGAGCAAGATCAGCCGTTGGATTTTATCAATTCAATCTAAGCCGTCCATTCTTATGTATTTAATCAGAAATTCCCTGCCTTCAGCCGTTGTTGCGTCTCCGCCGTAGTACTTCCTCTTCTCTTTTGTTTCGTTTCTTCAGCTATTTTTCTTCAATCCAAGGGGCGCGACCCCTCAATTTCTTTGTTTAGATCAATTGCTAGGCTGTTGGGAAGGTTCTCGGTGAATTTCCAGCTCCGAATTGGCCAAAACAGAGCTGTTGTGAGGTCTCCGCAGCTCTGTCATTTATTGCTTCAATCTCAGTTTTGCTCCATCCTTCATCCATCCGAGCAGTTCAGAGGGGTTCCCTGGAGTGCTTGGTTCATCCCCACACCATCCGCGCAATTGGACAATGCCAGATTGAGGAAATTGATTCAGAATTCAGATTGGTTCAGAGTGTGAGCTGGATTTGAATTGCTGAGCTGTTTCTCAATTGTTTGCTGAGCTTGCGGGTTCGAGGCTCACTCTTGCTTGACGACCAAGGAGTTATTGACCTAATAGAGTGATTGAGGATAGTTTTCTCATTTAATTTTCGAGCTTTAGATGTAATTTTCATTTCTGAATTCGTGCCATTTCATTTCTGAACATTTCATTCAGTTGCTGTAATTTACTTGAATGGATTGTTTCTTTCCCAATTCGAGGCTAATCCTTGAGTGACAGCAAGGGTTCTTGAGTTGAGATGAGAGATTGAGGCTTTGCTTAGTTAAAATTCCATTGCAATTAGCTGTAATCTTCATTTCTGCATTTTGTTGTGTTACTGTCTTAGCATCAGAAATTTTAGTTTCGTTTTCTTAATTGTATCTGCTCAATTAGTTTCAATTCTGCAATGGTAGGAGATAGATTACTTGTTAGTGATTAGTTGCACTAAATTTCAGCTTAGTTTATACTTCCTTGCTTGCGTGCCATCTTATTGTTTGCGTATCAGCCCTGTTTTGAATGTCAGTTCAGTTTCGAGATTTTTCAGCTTGTTTCCAATCCGATTCGTGTCCAGCTTAATTCCTATAATTGAAGACCACATTTAATTTGTTAAAGCAATTGATCTGAGATGTTTAGCAATTTAGTTTTAATTTTGCGTTGTCAATTCAGCTTGTTTGCATCGATCCATATTTCTGTAATTTGGATCCATATCTGCTAGTTCATTTTATTCTACACAATTTCAGCTATCATTTCTGAAGTTGTATTAGTGAGGTTATGCAATTAGATTCCAGCACTTGAATTCCTTGCTTGTTCGATTTTGCATTCACGTGATTGCTGAAACTCTGCATAAGATGCTGCATTTTCT
Organism: Boesenbergia rotunda; assembly: GCA_024364735.1. NCBI lineage: Eukaryota > Viridiplantae > Streptophyta > Magnoliopsida > Zingiberales > Zingiberaceae > Boesenbergia > Boesenbergia rotunda. Next base: position 127,735 of record JAGFNQ010006652.1, read on the forward strand.
GCACATGTAACAACTCCGCATCTGTGTATCAGTTTGGTGCTTGCGTGCCAACTTTATTACTGCATTTTTCCACTTGTATTTCTGCATTTTCGAATTCAGCTCACAAAGAGGTTCCATGTTTAGTGAAGGATTGTATCAGATCTCAAGTTGATCCATTAGATTCTGTACTTAGCTTGTTGATGAGTTTCTGCAGCAATTTCTGCATCAGTTTACTCATGCATTGTCCTGCATCGAATTCTTGCTACTTTCATGGTTTGATCCTGTAGAAATATATACCATATAGGAACTGATCAGCCTGATTTCCGAGCATCAGCTTGTTTTAAATCTGAATTTCTGCATTCATGTTTTCATTCGGTGGCTTTGAAGCAATCAATTCATTCCTTGCATACCAAGTGAACTGTGGTTACTGAATCTGTCCAAATTTCTTGTGTCCAGTTGCTCTGAGTTTGATACCTGATGTTAACCCCACATTTTGTGTACTTAAGTGTTTGGAAGCCACATCTTTCACAGTTAGCAGTTTCTGACTTTTAAACCTCAACCTCAGCCATTTGATGTGTACTTCTGCAGCTTGTAAGTGTAGCTGCGACATTGGAGTTCCATTGCAAATTGGAGTCAATCGCTTTGTATTAAATTGTTTCTGATCTTAAGTTCTCGCATCTGTCTTAGGTTTATGATTCTTGCATTTAGCATCAGCTTTTGGCACATAAATCTCTTTCTCTTGGAGCCAAGTTATTTCAACCTTTTGTTTACTTTGTATCAAGAGAGGCATTCAACATTTATTGGTTTGAATTTGAGCAGACCTTGTAGAGTAGTTTTACATTTGAATTCAGATTTGCATCTTTGTAATCCGGTTGAGTTGCATTGGTTGCATCGGGTTTTCCATTGGTTGAGTTGTTTATTACCATCATTTTGTTTGGCTTATTAGCTAAGTTCCTTTACCTTCATTGCGATTTAATCTCCGATTGCAAACCGAACCTAAATATTTATTTGAAACCCAAAAATCAAACGACACTTAAATACAAGCTCGAATCAAACAAACTCTCAACTAGTCCCTTGGAAGAAAATACGACCTGTGGCCCCTTTACTACGTTTTCATATTTTGATTGCAAAAAGGGTTTCCACCATTTCATTTATAAATTCTAAATTTGAGACCCACATTCGTGATAGTCTATTTGGGTCCGTCAATGGGTCTCCATTCGGATTAATTTTAATCTGTATACATGTAGAGGTCTCTCAAGGACGACCAAGTATTCGCTTAGGAAACCCGCCAAACCAGAACCAACAATTGGTATCAGAGCTGAGGTTTCTGGTTTTGTGTGTTTATGATTCGATTAATTTTTTACACATTATCATATATGTTATTTTTGATGGATGATATGTGGATGTACGTAGGCTAACTCTTTGTTGTAGGCACTAGATTTCAACTTATCACGACTTAAATAATTATGTTATGTGATTGATTGTGTAATATTGTAATTAATTAAATCCTCGGGGTTGGCGAGGCTAGATAGGTATTTAATTTTTGTAATTAAATACGGCACGTGTTTAGCCGAGCTTTATATTTTCTTTCGATCTAGATATTATGTACACTCCTTCGTGGAGTATAGGATCGATGGATGTAAATAATTAGCTAGTCATCTCGACTCGGAGATCCCTTCAATGGTGGCTTGCGCATGGTGTAGGGAGGAGCAGACGAGGTGACCACACCACTGGAGGTGCATTGGAGACCAAGGCTATAAAAGTTGGAAAATCTAGGATTTTTCTTATTTGTGCTTTGGTTATGTTCTTGTTGTGTGTGTGCATGAAATTTCCTCAAAATTAAATAACTAAGTGGGAGAGGGACCCTAAGGGTCCCGTGACCTCCATTACAATCTGATAAGTGATACGAACAAGCCTGTGCTTCGGCTCTGCGTGCCTTCCTCCCCATCGGATGGACTTGTTCTGCGAATCACTGGGTCAGAAAAGATTATAGAAAATTATTGAAGAGCATGTGTACTTCCCCATCGGACGACACATAATCGGAAATAATTTTCTTAGTGTCGTATAATGGTGAACACTTAGATGCAAATAATAGTATCCTCCCCATCGGAGTCACTACTATTATTTGTAGGGCCGAAGTGAACCAACTATTAATTTTATTTGTCAAAAAGATAGGTTGACAAGATAATAAAATTAATGGGTAAAACTGTAACGCCCGCCCTTATATCTACTCTCGGGGCGGGGTTACGTACATTCAATCATATAGTAATATTTTTTTTTCTATTTCTATCTCCTAGCATGACATTAAAACAACAATGCAAGGACTTAAGGACTAAGCATGCTTGTTTAACTATCAAAGTCATTCTACAACATGATAATATTACTAGTAATGTAACTCATAACATAATCAAGTATAAGAGACCTCCAAGGTAAACACTATCATGTCATGTCAATCCTAATCACTAACACTTATTGTCAAGGAGCATAACATAAGCATATGTAGATATAGAAGTCTTTTCTTCCCGAGCCACCACCCCACACATCTTCAGCCTCCTGCCTCTTCCTTTAGTTTAAGGGTTCCTTACCCTTATCTGCAGCATAAGATAACATATAAACTAGTAAGCATAAATGCTTAGTAAGGATCCTGTCCTACTCGCTAAAACCATACGAAAGCATAACATGTACACATAATAAATCATAAGCATGAGTTCATCAAAGCATATTAAACATCCAAGTTTCTAACATGCAATATCAAGTACCTTAAGCATACTCTTCACATATTACAAATATTTTCAATGAATGTTTTCAAAACATTTCCATAATGGTATTACTTAAAAATACATCCATATCATATTGGGCCCTGTTGTGTACCAACTATCGCGCGGAAACTATTGCGCGTTCCCTAATGAATTGGGGTAGCGAGCCACCAATTCATTAGAGCAGGACCCTTCCGTCCTACCGAAGCCACGTTAACATGCACCCCGGATTTATTTAACGATCCCCTTCCGAGTCGGGTACACAACTTAAAAGTAAAATACTTATCATGCTGTTACATATATGCTAAGGGATACTCCATATTCACTCTTATGGGACACACCACTCTTCAAGGGTGCTCATGATCCCGTAGGGACACACCACACAACATAAGGGGTGCTCTTGATCCCATACTTATTTGAGTATCTATTTAAGCATTTTAACATATCACATGCAATTTCATAAATGTACCCCATGGGCTATAAGGCATGCTCATACATACATCATACTTCATACATGTTCATATATTCATCATATTTCATACATGTTCATACATGCATCATATGTCATACATGTTCATATATTCATCATACATCATATTTCAACCACTTACCCTACCTTAGACCTGACAAGCTTTGGTCACATAGGTCATACTCATATCGTAGAAAGTGGTAGCATGCTATCAATTAAGATTTCAATCAGACATCTCATTTAAACACCTCATACATAAACATATCAAAGCATGCTAACAATTAAGGTTTCCTTATCAACCATTCCATTTAACACCACATACATATACATATGATCATCCCCAACCATAAACATATATCATAGGGTAGTTTGACCTTTACAAACCCTAGTCCTAGTGGGTTGGCCGAAACATCAAGAGTAGGGAAATATTAGGACTTTTGCATTAATCATTCACACATACATTTATTCAAACACCTTGTATACTTATCTTAAACATGGATATATTGTAGGATAATTCAACCCTCACTAACCCCTTTTTCTAAGCCTTGGCCGAAACCCATCCAAGTTCAAAACCCTAGGTTTTGCTATCACAAAAATGTAGGGACACAACATATAGGTATACTCTAAATTCCAAGGGGTCTTCACATGCATCAAGGGGTAACCAAGGTCCCTTCTTGGGTGTTGGCCGAAACCTACACAAGGGTGTAACCCTAGGTTTTGTTCACAACATTTGCATAAACCACACATATACATATATCCTAAGTTCCAAGGGTCTAATTATGTAACAAAAGAGAACAAGGCCTTCCCCTAAGGGGGTGGCCGAATCTTACAAGAACCAAAACCCTAGTTCTTCTTCCCTTTTGTTCAACTATCATGAAGGAAATCAATATACACATATTCCCTAAGTATCAAGGGTCTAATCATGTAACAAAAGAAAACAAGGCCTTCCCCTAAGGGGGGTGGCCGAAACATACAAGAACAAAAACCCTAGGTTTTTGTTTACAACATGTTAAAGGATACCACATTCAAGAACTATTACACTGCAGGCGAGGGGATACTTACATCCTTTCGCTTGATTTCTACTTCTCTAAGATCTTAAGGTGCCCTTGGTTGAAGGAAGGTGAGTGTTTCCCTTGTTTGCCTTCTCTTAGAAATCTTGGCCCTAGTAGAAGGCAAGAACCTTAAAGGGTTCTTCTTCCTTCCAATTCCCTAGGGTTAAAACCCTAGGGTTTACTTTTCGAAAATGGAGAGGGAGAAGAAGAGACTTTCGGTGGAGAAGTGAAGAGGAAGATGAAGAGGTAGTTATTCTAACCACTTCCTTCTCTTATTTATACTTTTCTCTTGAAGAGACATGTCTCTTCACTTCCCTAGTTTTTAACAAGCATGTTTCTCCTTCTCTAACAAGAAACATGGCTTGGTGCAATGGTTAAGACATTGCTAGTGCAACTAGGAGGTTCAAGGTTCAATCCCTGCTTCCTCCCTTCTATATTTCCTTTTTATTACATTTTGCACTAATCCAAGCCCATTAAGCCAAGCCCATCATGAAATCTCATAATATTAATTATATTCCATGAATTCATATATTTCATAATATTTCATGATAATATTTCATGAATTCCATAATATTTCATATTTATGAATTCATAATATTTCATAATATTTCATGATACTATTTCATGAATTCCATAATATTTCATATTTATGAATTCATAATATTTCATAATATTTCATGATAATATTTCATGAATTCCATAATATTTCATATTTATGAATTCATAATATTTCATAATATTTCATGATACTATTTCATGAATTCCATAATATTTCATATTTATGAATTCATAATATTTCATAATATTTCATGATACTATTTCATGAATTCCATAATACTTCATATTTATGAATTCATAATATTTCATGATACTATTTCATGAATTCCATAATATTTCATATTTATGAATTTATATATTTCCTAATATTTCATATGGGAAATTTGGGGCGTTACAAAAACCTCCCCTTATGAATGTAGGAATTCGTATATATCCACACCATCGTGGCATGCGAATTTCTCGGTGTTTAGAGGTGTTGGTTGATTTCAAAATTTATTGTTTGAGGAATCAATTTATTTTCGAAATCTAAAGTTGTGATTGATGTGATTCTCAGGTAGTTTTCAAAATGACCTTTAACCCACTAGCGTCCATACTTAAGGAAAATAAATATACTGGGCCCAACTACATAGACTGGAAAAGAAACCTAGACATTGTCCTTGTTGAGGCAATCGACCCTTAAATGATTGGAAGATCATGGTTTTGATGTGTTGGTTGAAAATGTTTAAGGTTAGAGTATTATGTTGTATTTGATGTGTGTGATTGAGTTTGCAGGACTTGGAGAATCACACTTTGGTGGACATATCCGAGGGACGAGAGCCAAGGGAGGAGAGCTCCAAGGGCAAGCCAGGAAGTGGACTTCAAGGGCACACGTGAAGGGTGACATGGAGGCAAGCCAAGGGAAGGCTTGCGTGCACATCCGAGGGACGATAGCCAGAGGAAGAGGACTTCAAGGGGCGAGCCAAGGGAGCAGACCTGAAGGCACACGTGAAGGAGAAGGTTCGGAGTGGCTGAAGCTGAGCTGGGAGGCAGGGTAGTCGACTGGCCCAGAGGCAGTCGACTGCCAAAACCCTTAGAAAGTTTGCAGCCTCGGACCAGTCGACTGACATTTGGGCAGTCAACTGGTATACCCCCAAAACTAGCCGTTGGCTAGCAATTAATGCTAGGCCAGTCGATTGCCCTAGGCCAGTCGACTGGTGCGGGCTGGACAGATTGTGAATCTGTCCTGTTCACCTATAAAAGGAGCACCGTTTTACGTGCACAGTATGGTTCCGTATAGTGACGAAGTGCTGCTCGTGTGTAGAGTGATTTGTGCTTCCTCTCTCTTATTTTTGCATCTATAAGAGGAAGATCTTGCTGTAAAGGTTTCTCCACCTCAAGGAGACTTTTCGATAGTGAAAAGTGGTGCTCGCGGCATGGATCCTTGGACTAGTCACCCATCTGGGTGGATACCAAGTAACCGATAAGTGTTAGCATTGTTCCTAATTCTTTTACATATTATTTCCGCTGCGCTAACAATTCTGTAGAGTTCAAAGATCTGAAAAAATGCATTCACCCCCCCCCCTCTGCACGCCTAAATGATCCTTCAGTTGGTATCAGAGATGGTGTGTTTCGGAAGATCTAACAATCAACCGGAACAATTGTGATGGCGTTTCAAGAGGGATACTCAATCGCACGACTACCCTTCTTCGACGGGAACGACTTCGCCTATTGGAAAGGTAGGATGCAATACTACCTCATGAATGACATTGAAAATTGGATAAGTGTTGCAGATGGCTTCGAGGCGCCCGTCGATGAAAGAGGAGACCCAACACCAATGAGATCATGGTCGAAGGAGGTGATGAAGAGGGTGCAATCAAATGCCAAGGCCACCACCACACTGCAATGCGGGCTCTTGAAGGAGCAACTGAACAAGGTGGGGCCGTTCAAGAGCGCCAAGGAACTATGGGACAAGTTGGTTGAACTGAACGAGGGGTCAAACGAGCCCAGAAGAGCCAAGAAGGACTTGTTGGTGGCCCAACTGCAATCCCTTTCCATGAAGAGCAACGAGACCGTCAGCCAACTACATGGAAGGGTAAAAGAAGTGATAAATGAGCTCTATGTGATTGGAGAGAAGATTGAGAACCGGGACATCATCAGGTACGTCCTTCAAGCCTTCCCGAGAACCACCTTGTGGGCATCCATGGTTGATGCATACAAGGTATGGAGGGATCTGTCAATTGTTAAATTAGACGATCTTTTCTGTGAATTTGAGCTACACGAGCAAGCTAATGTCTCGACAAAAGAGAAAGGTATTGCTTTTGTTCCAGAAAAGGAGAAGAAGAAGAGGAAGTAGAAGAAGAAGGTGGTTTACTCATCCTCGTCAGACTCAGAGGAATCCAGCGCCTCCTTGGATAGCGATCAAGAGGCGTTCATGGTAAGAAAATTTCGTAGAGCATTTAAAAGTTTGTCTAACAAATCCTATGCTAGGAAAGGGGCCAAAGGTAAGGGTAAGGCCAATGACGTCATATGCTACAACTGCCACCAAGAGGGACACATGAAGAATGAGTGCCCTCAATTGAAGAAAAGGGATGACAAGAAGGAAGAGAAGAAGAAGAGTGACAAGAAGAAATCAAAGGGAAAGGAGAAGGGTGCCACCAACCTCAAGGCAACTTGGGATGATTCCTCATCCTCAGAGGAAGAAGAAGAGCAAGTCTCCCACTTTGCTCTTATGGCATAAGATCACTCAGACTCATCGGATGATGAACGAAGCTCAAGTAGTGAAGATGAGAGCTCCTCCACTTCATCATCAGAGTCAGAAGCTTCAGTAAGTGAGGTATACCACTTACCCTCCTCCACTTTGGTAAAGATAATTTCTAGCACAAATATGGATTTAGCTAAGGCTAGAAGTAAAGTTAAGGAGCTAAAAGAACAAATTGCCATGCTTAGAGTAGAAGCTATTAAACTTAAAGATTTGCATGCTAGTTCTACCTCTTCACATGCTTCACACCTTGAAAATGAAAATATGGAATTAAGGAAACAGGTAGATGACCTCATGAAGGCCCTTAGGAAATTCCAAGTAGGATCAAGTAACCTAGATATGATTATAAACAGTCAAAGGGTTGTGTATAACAAAGCTGGGTTGGGTTATAGGCCTAAGACAAAGGAGGTAGCCTTTGTCTCACTTACTGGTAGGATTAGTGCATCTAGGAGATTAGGGGCTAGGGGAACCACAAAGAAGGCATGAGTACCTAAGAGATTTCTAAATGATGCTTATGGATCAAAGATATGAGTACCAAAAGAGTATATTTTCCATGTTGTTTAGGTAAAGGTGAAGGAGGCCCCAACTATGTGGATAGTAGATAGTGTATGCTCAAGACACATGACCGGGGATGTGAGCAAGTTCACCACTATTAGCTACCTCAGAGAAGGGACGGTCTCCTTTGAGAATAGTGGAAAGTTGAGGATTATTGGTAGGGGCATAATTGAGGTATCTCCCACTATTTCGATTCATAAGGTACTTTTAATCAAAGATATGAAATTCAATTTATTAAGTATGAGCCAATTATGTGATGCCGGTTTTCAAGTAGAATTTCATGCTAAAAAATGCATCATTAGACATAATGAATCGAATGCTATCATATTAGAAGGGTTTAGAGAGACAAATCTATATTATCTTGATCTATCTTATGCTACTAACAATGTTGTTGAGTGTCTCATGTCTAAAGAAGAAGAAGGATGGTTATGGCACCGGAGACTTGGACACGTCAACATGAGGAGCATTGCAAGAGTGGCCAAGGAAGAGTTGGTGAAGGGGCTACCAATGATCAAGTATGAGAAAAATAAGTTGTGTGATGCATGCCAAGAGGGTAAGCAATCAAAAGCATCACACAAAGGTAAAACTCTAACCACTACCTCTTTGCCTTTAGAACTTTTGCACATAGATTTATTTGATTGTCATAGTACTCCCTCACTTGTGGGGAGTAAATATTGCTTAGTAATAGTAGATGACTTTTCTAGGTTCACTTGGATTTACTTCTTGAAACATAAGGATGATACCCTAGAGATCTTTGTAGGATTTAGTAAAAGAGTAGAAAACGAAAAACAAATCAAAATAAACTGAATTAGGAGTGACCATGGTGGGGAGTTCCAAAACGCAAGTTTCACACAATTTTGTGTTGAAAATGAGTACAAGCATAAATTTTCATGCCCAAGGACTCCTCAACAAAATGGGATATTTGAGAGAAGAAACCGTGCCCTACAAGAAGCTGCTAGGACTATGCTCAGTGCATATTCTCTTCCTAGCTATTTTTGGGCCGAAGCGGTTAACACCGCTTGCTATATTCAAAACCGGGTGTTGGTGCATAGGTTTCTAGGGAAAACACCCTTTGAATTGTGGAATGGAAGGGTACCTCAAGTCCACTATTTTAGGGTCTTTGGATGTAAAGTCTACATTTTAAACACTAAAGATGACCTAAGAAAATTTGAGTCAAAAGCCGACGAAGGAATTCTAGTAGGGTACTCATTGACTAGTAGGGGTTATAGAGTGTACAACAAGAGGAAAAAGGTAATTGATGAGTCCTCAAATGTCAAATTTGATGAAACAACTAGTACCTACCCTAGAAAGGCTTCAATTGATAAGGATGTAGAGGAGGTCCAACCCCTTGCCCAAAGAATCCAAGACCTATATTTGGAGGGCAATGATCAAGGGGGAGTGAGAAGTACCCTAGAGGATGAGGAAGAAGGAGTAAATGAACCCACAACCTCTAGGCCCTTGAGACATCATCATGATCACCCCATTGACCAAATAGTGGGTGATGTCACTCAAGGAGTAAGGACTAGGTCCTACTTTAGGGATCAAACTAGTCAAATAGCTTTTATCTCCCAATTAGAACCTAAGTCCATTGATGAAGCATTGGGAGATGTTGATTGGGTCTTAGCCATGCAAGAAGAGCTAAACCAATTTGAGAGGAGTGAAGTTTGGGAGTTAGTTTCTAGGCCCACTGATTGTACCATTGTAACCACAAGATGGGTTTTTAGGAACAAACTCGATGACCAAGGTAAAATCACTAGGAACAAGGCTAGATTGGTAGCTAGGGGGTTTAACCAGGTTGAGGGGCTAGATTATGATGAGACTTATGCCCCCGTAGCTAGGTTAGAATCAATTAGAATTCTACTAGCCTATGCCGCTCACATGGGTTTCACACTCCACCAAATGGATGTGAAGTCGGCATTCCTTAATGGGATCATTAAGGAAGAGGTCTATGGAGAACAACCCCCAGGGTTTGAGGACCCTAACTTTCCAAGACACGTGTTCAAATTAAGAAAAGCCTTATATGGATTGAAACAAGCTCCTCGGGCTTGGTATGAAAGGCTTTCTTCATTCTTAGTGTCTAAGGGGTTTAGGAGAGGAACAATTGACCCTACATTATTCCTAAAATCTAAGGACAAGGACATATTTGTTGCCCAAGTCTATGTAGACGATATCATTTTTGGGTCAACAAATAATGACTTCCTACAAGAATTCATCAAGTGTATGGAAGATGAATTTGAGATGAGTCTTGTAGGAGAGTTAACCTTCTTCTTAGGCATTCAAGTTAAGCAAACTAATGAAGGTACACATGTCTTTCAAACCAAATATGCTAAGGAGATGTTAAAGAAATTTGGTTTAGAAAATGCTAAGGTAGCATCTACACCCATAGGAACCAATGTGAAAATGAATAGTGACATTGAAGGAAAATGGTAGACTCTAAACAATATAGAAGCATGATTGGTAGCCTCCTATACCTAACCGCTAGTAGACCCGACATACTTTTTGCGGTAGACATGTGTGCAAGGTACCAATCTTGTGCCAAAGAGTCCCATTTGGTTGTAGTTAAGAGGATCTTAAGATATGTAAAAGCGACCCTTAATGTCGGACTTTGGTATCCTAGAACACCCAGTGTTGACCTATTTGGATACACCGACTCGGACTATGCGGGTTGCAAGTTAGATAGGAAGAGTACAAGTGGAGGGTGTCAATTCCTTGGGTCTTCCTTAGTTAGTTAGAGTAGTAGGAACAACCATGCGTTGCCCTATCAACAACGGAAGCGGAATATGTGGCAATGGGTGGGTGCGTTTCCCAACTCCTTTGGATCATGCACACCGTAGAGGATTATGAGTTGCATTACACCAAGGTCAAAGTCTTGTGTGATAATGTAAGCACAATCAATTTAACCAAAAATCCAGTTCACCATTCTAGAACAAAACACATTGAAGTGAAACATCACTTCATTAGAGATCATGTGGCAAGGGGAGACATAGAACTGTATGTTGAATCAAAGTCGAACCTAGCCGACATATTTACCAAGCCTCTTCTCGAATTGTAGTTTACATGCTTAAGAAGAGGCCTTGGAATGTGTTTTGTGGAAGTGTAGGATGAACTTGGAGACATTAGCTTTGAAAAAGGGTGCTTGATCCATTAGGGTGATACACTTGGCTCACTTGTGCATGTGGCACATTGTTGAACTATTAAAAGTATCAAAATATGAAAACTAAAAAAAATGATGAACTAGGCAGCAGACAAATTGAACCTGGGGTGACCGGCCCGGCCCCATGGAAGTTTCCCATCGGTCACCAGGGTAAATCGGGAAGCGCTCGCGGTGGCCAGTCTAGAAGCCCAGCGGCCCAGGGTTCGCGCCCCATTTGGAGGAAAATTCCTGCAAAATGCGCCGTAGCTAGAGATCGAACCGCGGATGCATGGGTTAACAACTAGTGACCTTACCGCTGCACCATAGCCCCGGGGGCTGCCAAAATATGAAAACTAGACCAACTAAGGGGAAGGCAAGTGTTTAATCAATGGACACTTTGCCCAAAGATCATAGTTGGACATTTTAAACATTGGAAAATCATTTTATGCTTTACATACTTTGCCATGTTTTTGAAAGTCATATAATTGCAAAATTGGATTCAAAGTTTGATACAAAATGTAGTGGTTTTCAAAACTTTTGGATTTTTATCAAAAGTCATGCATGTTTGAAATTTTATATGGTTTAATATTTTTCCCTGATAGAGTATAACATTTCAAACATGTATACAAAATTTTACAATTTTTGAAAATTTCTAGGAGTTTTTGAAATTCGACAGAAAACCTGAAAAATCATACTGATAGCGTATCAGTCGACTGCCCCATGGGCAGTCGACTGGCACGCAAGTTTTCAGCCACTGTGAGAAATTTCAAAAATTGAAAATTCTCTCATGTGATACCATGGGTTTTGGTTGCTTGAGGCAATCATTTTGATGGTGTCAAAGGGGGAGAATGGGTGGTTTAAGTTAGAATTTCAACTTAGAATGAATGGTTTAAAGTGTTCTTTCTAACTTAGAAATTGAATGTTTAAAAATGGAGAAGACATGGATTAAGGGGGAGGTACCTCTTAGGTTCTGATATGTCTTATATTTTTAACATACTGTTGTTGTTAAGTGGAAACTTAACTTGGATTGTGACTAGAATTGAAAATGGGGGAAGACATAGATTAAGGGGGAGGTTACCTCTTAGGGTTACTATGTCTCATAATTTTTCAATTGCTATCTGTTTCTATTGTTATTATGGTTGTTATTTATCTCTAACTTAAACATATTGCCACGTATCAAAAAGGGAGAGATTGTTGAGGCAATCGACCCTTAAATGATTGGAAGATCATGGTTTTGATGTGTTGGTTGAATATGTTTAAGGTTAGAGTGTTATGTTGCATTTGATGTGTGTGATTGAGTTTACAGGACTTGGAGAATCACACTTTGGTGGACATATTCAAGGGACGAGAGCCAAGGGAGGAGAGCTCCAAGGGCAAGCCAGGAAGTGGACTTCAAGGGCACATGTGAAGGGTGGCATGGAGGCAAGCCAAGGGAAGGCTTGCGTGCGCATCCGAGGGACGATAGCCAGAGGAAGAGGACTTCAAGGGGCGACCCAAGGGAGCAGACCTGAAGGCACACGTGAAGGAGAAGGTTCAGAGTGGCTGAAGTTGAGCTGGGAGGCAGGGCAGTCGACTGGCCCAGAGGCAGTCGACTGCCAAAACCCACAGAAAGTTTGCAGCCTCGGGCCAGTCGACTGGCATTTGGGTAGTCGACTGGTATACCCCCGAAACTAGTCGTTGGCTAGCAATTAATGCTAGGCCAGTCAACTGCCCTAGGGGCAGTCGATTGGTGCGGGCTAGACAGATTGTGAATCTGCCCTGTTCACCTATAAAAGGAGCACCGTTTTACGTGCACGGTACGGTTCCGTACAGTGACGAAGTGCTGCTCGTGTGTAGAGTGATTTGTGCTTCCTCTCTCTTATTTTTGCATCTGTAAAGAGGAAGATCTTGCTGTAAAGGTTTCTCCACCTCAAGGAGACTTTTCGATAGTGAAAAGTGGTGCTCGCGGCGTGGATCCTTGACTAGTCACCCATCTGGGTGGATACCAAGTAACCGATAAATGTTAGCATTGTTCCTAATTCTTTTACATATTATTTCCGCTGCGCTAACAATTCTGTAGAGTTCAAAGATCCGAAAAAGTGCATTCACCCCCCCCCCTCTGCACGCCTAAACGATCCTTCAGTCCTTACAGCTGATAAGTACAAATATGTGCTCTTTAAGGAGTGTCCTGAAAAGCTTGGTGAGAACTCTAGTGAAGAGCAGAGGGAGCGCTTTAAGAAGTGGGTCAAGGCAAATGAGATGGCACGATGCTACATTCTGGCATCTATGTCGAATGTATTGCAACATCAGCATCAGGTCATGCCCACTGCTTATGATATGATGTTGAACCTCAAGGACCTCTTCGGGCACTAGGGTCGGGCTGCTAGGCAGGTTGCGATGAAGAGCTTGATAACGACTACCATGGTCGAAGGGACACCCGTAGGGGATCATGTCCTTAAGATGATGGCCCACCTCAATGAGATTGAGGTCCTTGGAGCACAGATCGACGAGGAACCCCAGGACGACATCATACTCCAATCTCTGCCTAGGAGTTTTGAGTAGTTTCGGCTCAATTACAATATGAATAAACGTGAATATACGTTGGGGGAACTGCTGGGAGAACTCCAGGCGGTAGAGGGCCTTTTTCGTAAGAGTTCTCAAGCCTTGGTTACTCAGAAGGTTTCTATTGTTGGGGCAATCGACTCGAGTATGATCGGGAAGATCATGATTTTGATGTGTGTGTGTCAATATGTTAAGGTTAGGGTGTTATATTGTTTTTGATATGTGTGAATGAGTCTTGCAGGACTTGGTGAGTCACATATATAGGACACATCCAAGGGACAAGAGCCGAGGGAAGAGAACTCCAAGGGCAAGTCGGGAAGTGGACTTCAAAGGGCACACGTGAAGGGTGGAATGGAGGCAAGCCGAGAGCTTGCGTGCACATCCGAGGGATGATAACCGGTGGAAGAGGACTTAAAGGGGCATGCCAAGGGAGTATACTTGAAAGCACATGTGAAGGAGGGTCGTCGAAGTGAGGAGTGCTTTTGTAAGCTGGGCAGTCGACTGGGAATGAACCAGTCGACTACTAGCAAGAGACTCGAAACTCACAGTAACATTAGTCGACTGGTAACCTCGAAAAACTAGCCGTTGGCTAGCCAATTCGGTGGGACTAGTCGACTGCCCCAGGGGCAGTCGACTGGTATCGGGCTGGACAACTTTTGGAGTTGTCCTTTACTCTATTTAAATGGTGACTTTTGGGCAAGTCAAAGGTATGGTTCTTGAGGGTACCATTGTGCTGTTTGTGATCAAAGTCTCCAGCTCTTCCTCTCAATCTAAATTCCATCTTGTAAAGAGGAAGAGGGCAACCTTGTGAAGGTTTTCTCCACCTTGAAGAAGGTTTTTCATAGTGGAGCATGTGCGTGTGTGTGGATCCATGGATTAGTCACCTCTCTGAGGTGGATACCAAGTAAACAAAGGTGTTAGCATTGTTCTTATCATTTTTATTATTTTTTATTTATGTTTGGCTAACAAGTTTTGTAGAGAAAATCAAAAGTAACTATTCACCCCCCTCTAGTTGGGCGTCACGATCTAACAAGTGGTATCAGAGCTGGTTCGTTTCGGAAGAACTAACCGTCAACTGGAGCATCAAGGAAAATGGCGTTTCAAGAGGATTATAGCACCGCGAGGCCACCTTTATGTTGGTGCAAATTGCACCCAAGTCAAACCTGTGTTTTGATATTGGCAAAAGGGTTCAAAAGTTAAGGGTTAGTTGTTGTCTAACAAAGTCTCTTGAGTGTACAGGAAAAGCCCTAGCGAAGGAATGCTAGGCACTGGCGAAGGACTGCCAGACAGAAGAAAAGCCCTAGCAAAGGACTGCTAGGCTCTGGCGAAGGACTGCCAGAATGGACAAACCCCAGCGAAGGAATGCTAGGCACTGGCGAAGGGCTGCCAGAAGAAAAGCACTAGCGAAGGGCTGCTAGGCACCAAGCGAAGGGCAGCTTGGCAACTCAAGACCTGGCGAAGGACTGCCGGGCAAAAGTCCAACTGGAGGAGCTGGTTGGCACCAGGTAAATTCTCCCGAGAGGAGTAGGTGAGGACGCGTTCCCCTTGAGGGAACATTAGGCGTCGGTTCGACCTAGGGCTCCATTTTGGAGACCAAAGTCAGAACCAAGACAGCTAAGGCTGTATAAACTAACATAATATTTGCTGTTTTGGACTAACCCTGGATGCAGGACCGAAGGACTGTGTATCTGCAGCTCAGAGAGCCTCAAAGGAGTGAGGCAGTAGCTGGGCAGGGCGCCCCGAACGTTACGGGCGCCCCCAGAGTCAACCCAAGTCAGCAGACCAAGAAAAAGCTCCGACAGCAGCATTTCGCGGCGCCCCGGTTGTTCCGGGCGCCCCGCGCATTCCGGGCGCCCCGCGTGTCACGGGCGCCCCCAGTGCCACGCCGACTATCAGCTGCCCTCGCGAAGCCAAAGGATGAGGCTTTGACCGGTCAACCCGGGCGCCCCGCGCGCTCGGGGCGCCCCGGTCAAAGCTGATCCCGAAGATGAAGAGATCAGCCTTGACCGGAGCGATCACCGGATCGGAAGCCACGTGGGGGGCGCCCCCGTCGACCAGGGCGCCCCCGGGCCCTATATAAAGGGCCCTCGACCTCCTTCTCCAAATCATCAATTGCTGCGACACTTCTGCGCTCTTCTGCTTCCGCGACACGCTCCAGAAATCTTCCGACTCGAGCTGACGACGTCCCGCTGCTCCGAAACTTCGATCTACACCGGACGTCGGTAACGAAGAGCTGTATTTAAAGTTTACTAAACTGTTCTTGTTATAATCTGTCTTGTAAACTTTTACGAACTTATAGAATTGCCCGCAGAAAACCGTCAACGACCATGGGCCTTGGAGTAGGAGTTGACCCAGGCTCCGAACCAAGTAAACCGACTGTGTTTGCATTGTTCTGTTTTTCTTTTATTTCCGCTGCGCACCCGCTCTTTTTAAATCCGAACGATTTGCGACATTCACCCCCCCTCTCTCGCATCTCTCGATCCTACAAGTGGTATCAGAGCGGGGAATTCAAACTTGGTGCAACCACCAGTTTGAAAATTTTTTTTTCGTATTTCTTTCGTTTTCTCTCTCAATTTTTTTTAAAAATATTTTTCGTTCGAGTTTTACTTTCAAGGTTGGTGCAACACCCTTTGAAATTTGTTTTTATTTACCCTTCCCGCACTACTAATCCAAGACCAAGTCTTGGAATATTTTTGTTTCTTTTGTTTGCAATTTCAGAACGAATGGCCATCCAAGAAGGCTTTAGCACCGCCAGACCTCCACTTTTCAGTGGAGAAGACTTTCCTTACTGGAAAAGTCGAATGGAGGTCCACCTGAAAACTCAGGTGGATATGTGGATAATCATCCAGTCTGGACTGATGATTCCCACAAATGCTGAAGGAGTACCGCAAAACTACTCAGAGTGGGACACTGCCCTCAAACGCAAGATTGAAGCTGACGCCAAAGCAACTCAGACCCTCCAATGCGGACTGACAAAAGAGGAGCTGAACCGCGTAGGCCCATTCAACAGTGCCAAGGAGCTATGGGCTAAACTGATCGAGCTCCACGAAGGAACTTCAGATACGAGGATCAGCAAACGAGACCTGCTACTGAACAAGCTCTTCACTATCAAAATGGCAGATAACGAGACAGCAGCCCAGCTCCACGCCAGAATCCAGGAACTGATGAACGGACTTCACGCAATAGGTCACCAGGTTCAAAACCATGATCTTATAAGGTATGCCCTAAACGCATTCCCTAGGACCACCTTGTGGGCATCTATGGTAGATGCATACAAGGTCTCTAGGGATCTTTCAAAAATTAAGTTAGATGAGTTATTTTCTGAACTTGAGCTGCATGAACAGACTAACTGCAATTTGGCCGAGAAAAGTATAGCTTTCTTTGCAGGGAAAACAGGAAGAATGACTAAGAAGAAAACTCAAGTTGAACCTGAATCTACCTCAGATTCAGAAACAGAAGATCAAGAAGGAGATCAATCTGAACTGGTCAGGCTAGCTCGAAGCTACTACAAAAAGTTGAAGTACCAAGCCAACACACGGAGAACAAACCGAAGAAAGGATGAACCAGCTGAACCAGCAACTGACAAACACAAGCCCAACGTAACCTGCTACGAATGCAAGAAGAAGGGCCACTACAAGACTGAATGTCCAAGTCTAAAGGAGTCCAAAAAGACCAGAAAGAAGAAGGCACTCCAAGCAACCTGGGACGAGTCTTCCTCAGAAGAAGAAGAAGAAGCACCCCAGTCCAATCTTCTAGCCCTGACCGCTTCGGATCAAATCGAGACTGACTCAGACTCGGACCGGGACGACGGCAAGCTGACATTCTCCGACGACGGCGAAATAAGGGTAACGGGTTTTTCAAAACTGCAATTGAATTCGCTTATTTCCTATCTATCCCGAGATTTGGCGAAAGCCAAACTCCGAATCGAGTCCCTCCGACAGGAAGTAAAACTCCTGAAAGAGGGAGCTGATTCTAAATCCTTAACTGAGAAACTTCAGGAAGGAACCCCTGATCAAGTTGAAAAACTTGAATCAGAGAATTCCTCCCTGAAAACTCAAGTTAAGGACTTAAGAACAGCTTTAGAACGATTCACTTCTGGTTCCAAGAATCTTGATATGATTCTGGGAAAACAGAAGTCTGTTCTAAACCGATCCGGACTTGGCTATAGAACCAAATCTCGGCAAAGATCTTATTTTGCTGTACTGAACCAGTCAAGACCCAAGGTTCAGGCATGGGTGCCAAAACTGTGTCTGACTAAACCAACTGGTTCAAATCAATTTTGGATCCCCAAGGACAAGATTCACATCTTGCCTAACCCATACAGAGGCTTTAGTCCAGGGGGAGCCAAAATCAAAACAATTTTTATAATTAGATAATTTTTTTTAATTGATTGATTGTTTGTTTATTTAATTTTTGCAAATTGCCATGCTTAGATTTAAGGAATACTTAGATTTAAGGACTAAATTACTTGAAACTTGAAAACATAGTATTGGGAGGAGGTGAGATGATAGTACGTTGGGGAAACCAACTCTAATAAGATCAAGTCTACTTGGTCTCTTTAGACTGGTGAAACCAGCCGAAGCTACCGATCCAAGACCCAAGCTAGTTAGACCAGAAAATGACTTAATTTAATTTGAAAATGAAATTTCATTAAAAGGCTTTGCCAAGGAAAGGGTGGATGATCCCATAAGGCTACGGCCAAAGAAGGCCTAGTGCCTCGCCAAGACCTGGAAGCCAATTTCTGAAATTCAAATTCAAATTATCTTTTGTCAAATTCGAATCTAACTCAAAGTTCAAATAATTATAGATTCTTATCTGTTTTCAAACCTATCTCTTATTCGAAAATCACTTAATCTATTTTTCAAAATTTCTAAACTTATTTGTTTAAAAATCTGTTTTCAAAAATAAAGAACTTTTTCGAAAATAAATTGAAATTCCTTTTCAAAACTAATTTCTACCCTCAAACCTGTCTCACAAAAACCTTAAGGTTAACGTGATTGAAAACCCTAGACTGGGGTGAGACAGACTAGGAAGTGAAACTCAATTTAAGCTATCCCTAACTCAAATTGGATCCAAATCATCAAAAATTCTTTATGTGTAGGAACATAAAGATTTGGACCAATGGATGTTAGATAGCGGGTGCTCCAGACATATGACTGGGGACAAATTGAAGTTCACCAAACTCAAGTTCAAAAACCTGGGCTCAGTGGCATTTGGTAACAATGCTACACTCAAGGTAATTGGGTCAGGTAATATTGAACTTAAATCCAATTTCATTATTAAGAAAGTACTATTGGTGGAAAACTTCAATTTTAACTTACTTAGCATAAGTCAGTTATGTGACTCTGGTTATTTAGTTACTTTCAACAATTCTAATTGCCTGATTAGAAATGCACAAGACTCAGAAATCATGCTTAAGGGCACTAGGAAAAACAATGTATACACTATAAATCTTCCCCTTATACCCAAATGCATGTTAACACAGTTAGAACAATCAAAACTCTGGCATAGGAGATTAGGTCATACCAATCTAAGAACTATTTCAAAAATTACCCAACTTGGCTTAATCAAAGGTATCCCCAAAATCAAAAATGAAAACCTAATATGTGAATCTTGTAATCAAGGCAAACAAACCAAGTCTAGTCACAAATTGATCCAGTCTGATCAAACCCAAACCACACTTGAGCTCCTACACCTTGACCTACTTGATTCACATGGAGCCAAGTCACTAAGTGGAAATCGATACTGCTTAGTGATAATTGATGACTACTCTAGGTTCACCTGGGTCAGGTTTCTAAAGACCAAAGATGAAACCCTGAACCTATTTAACAACTTTTGTAAATTGATTGAAAATCAAAATGATACCAAAATTAAAAGACTTAGGTCTGACCACGGGGGAGAATTCGAGAATCAGAGATTCGAAGAATTCTGTAAAATAAATGGATATAAACACGAATTTTCGTGTCCCAGAACCCCCCAACAAAATGGCATAGTAGAAAGGAAGAATAGAACCCTACAGGAAGCTGCTAGGGCTATGCTCAATGAATTTGACCTACCTAACCACTATTGGGCAGAAGCAATTAGCACAGCTTGCTATATCCAAAATAGGATTCTGCTTAATAAAAGGTTAAATAAAACATCCTATGAACTTTACTACCATAGGCTTCCAAACTTACACTATCTTAGAGTCTTTGGATGCAAAGTCCATATTCTAAATACCAAAGACTATCTTGGAAAATTCCAATCCAAGTCAAACCCAGGTATCTTTTTAGGGTACTCTACAACAAGTAGAGCTTATAGAGTCTACAACAAAATAACTAAGAAAATTGAAGAAACAACCAACTTAATATTTGATGAAGAAACTAATCCAAAATCTGATAATTCTGACTTAGCTTCATCAAATACTGATCAAGAAGATAACTCTGAAACCCTAACTGAACCCTTTAATGACTTAACAATTGAACCAACTTCTGAATCAGTTGAACCAACTAATGAACCCAGAATTGAACCTATTGGACCAGCTGGACCTGAAGCTGAGCCAAGTACTAGAAAAACCAAGAAACCCAGACTCAGTCACCCAACTGACCAAATTGTAGGTGATCCAACCTTAGGAGTCAGAACTAGAGCTTCCTATAGAAATCTTAGTCAAATAGCCATGATTTCAAAGATTGAACCTAAGACTATTGAGGAAGCCCTACCTGATCCTGACTGGATCTTAGCCATGCAAGAAGAGCTAGCCCAATTTGAGAGAAACCAAGTCTGGGAGTTAGTACCTAAACCTAAGGGCAAATCCGTAATTGACACTAAGTGGGTATTTAGGAATAAGTTAAACGACCAAGGTGAAATAACCCGAAATAAAGCCCGCTTAGTAGCTAAGGGATTCAGTCAAGTAGAAGGGTTGGATTATGATGAAACCTATGCCCCTGTAGCTAGACTTGAGTCTATTAGGATGTTACTAGCCTTTGCATCCCATAAAGGATTCAAATTATACCAAATGGATGTAAAGTCAGCCTTCTTGAATGGGCTCATTAAGGAAGAAGTCTATGTAGGACAACCCCCAGGATTTGAGGATATAGAAAAACCAGATTATGTCTATAAACTTAGCAAAGCCCTTTATGGACTAAAACAAGCACCTAGGGCCTGGTATGAAAGACTATCCAACTACTTGATTTCTAAAGAATTCAAACAAGGTCAAATTGACCCAACCTTGTTTGTTAAAATTTTAGAAAAGGATATATTTATTGCCCAAATTTACGTAGACGATATAATATTTGGATCAACTAATTCTAAATTTCTAAAAGAATTTGTAACAATAATGGAAAATGAGTTTGAAATGAGTTTAGTTGGAGAACTCAATTTCTTCTTAGGGTTACAAATCAAACAAACCAAGGATGGAAATTATGTACATCAAACTAAATATGCTAAAGAACTAATTAAGAAATTTAAAATGGATAACTCTAAAAGCATAAGTACTCCAATGGCCACAAATGTAAAAATAGATAGTGACCCTGATGGTAAACCAGTAGACTTAAAATTATACAGAAGTATGATAGGAAGTCTACTGTACCTTACAGCCAGCAGACCTGACATACTTTTCTCAGTAGGAATGTGTGCTAGGTACCAAACATGTGCTAAGGAAACTCACTTAGCAGCCCTAAAAAGAGTTTTAAGATATATTAAGGGCACCCTAAATGTAGGGATTTGGTACCCTAGAACTTCATCCTTTAAGTTATCAGGATACTCTGATTCTGACTATGCTGGTTGTAAATTAGATAGAAAAAGTACAAGTGGAAGCTGCCAACTCTTAGGAAATAGCTTAGTAAGTTGGTGCAGTAGAAAGCAACACTGTGTTGCGTTATCCACAACTGAAGCTGAATATGTAGCCCTAGGAGAATGTGTAGCTCAACTCTTATGGATGATGCACACTCTTAAAGACTTTCAGCTAGACTACAATCAGACCCAAGTCAATATTGATAATATTAGCTCAATCAACTTAACCAAAAACCCAATTCAACATTCTAGAACCAAACACATAGAAGTAAAACATCACTTTGTAAGAGATCACATAGCTAGGGGTGAAATAGTTCTTAAGCATGTAGACTCCAAGTCTAACCTAGCTGACATATTCACTAAACCCTTACCTGAGTCTGAGTTCAGCTCACTAAGAAGGCAGTTAGGATTATGCTTAGTAGAATAGAATCATTTGGTTTTTTTAAATGTTTCAAATTGATATTAAAATGGTGTTTATTTAAAAAAAAAAGGGTTTTTCTAACTTAATCTTAAAAAGTTTTACTTTGGTTTTAAAATTTTTCCTTTTTGACTTAGTTTTATTTCAAAATTACCCCCTTCAAAACTAGGATTTTCTTCGAAATAGACTTAGACTAGGCTCTAACCCTAGAATTGCATGCACCTATAGATCTAGAAGCCAGCATCTCACAAGCACCTTAGGGTACTTTGAGTGATAACCTAGAAAGGGTTGAGATGCTTAGGTCTTTGCCTCAATTCAAGATGCTTTAAGTCGGTGCATCGGCAACAATTGGGGCACTAAATGAACAGCAATCAAGTTAAGTATCAAGTTTAGACAAATCTAACTTGAACAGCTCACTTAACTTGACTAACCCTAGCAAAAGCTACTGTTTATAACAGTTAGTAAGTAGCTAATTGGGTTAGACAGGTCCCTAAAGATGAAACCAGACTTAGGTCCTATGGTATTCAGTACAGCAAATGCTTTATTTAATTATTGCAAATATTGTTCTGCGTTTTTTTTGATATATGTCAAAGGGGGAGAGGTGGAAAGGAAAGAGGGAACCCAAAAAGTTTTTTTCAAATGTTTTCCTTTATTCAAAAAAAAAAGTTTTTTTCAATGTTTGCCTTTATTCAAAAAGTTTTTTTTCAAATGTTTTCCTTGATTCAAAAAAAGGTTTTTTTAATGTTTTCCTTTATTCAAAAAGTTTAACATCAAAGTTAGAAATTCAAAGCTCAAATTTATCCTGAAAAAATTTCTAACTCTAAATTATTTCTAAGCTTAAAGCTTAATTTTTTTTTTTTGCTTAAAAATTTCTAACTCTGAAGTGTTGTTAAGTTTTGCTCAAATTATTCTTTGAAATTTTTTTTTAAGTCTGAAAATTTTCTAAGTCTAAAATTTTTTCCAAAACTGAAAATTTTCCAAAGTCTGAAATGTTTCTAAAACTGAGAATGTGTCTAAAGTTTTCTAAGTCTTCCAAACTTAGAACGTCATTTCAAAAAACTTAGCAGATTTCCCAACTTATTATCAAAACATGAAATCTTCTAAGTACTTAACTCAAACCACCTACTTTTGAAAAATCTAGGGGGAGATTTCTTCCAGGGGGAGGGAATCTAACTTAGGATTTTAATTTCAGCATTTTTTCCTTAACTTTTTGAACTAGGTTGCCATATATCAAAAAGGGGGAGATTGTTGGTGCAAATTGCACCCAAGTCAAACCTGTGTTTTGATATTGGCAAAAGGGTTCAAAAGTTAAGGGTTAGTTGTTGTCTAACAAAGTCTCTTGAGTGTACAGGAAAAGCCCTAGCGAAGGAATGCTAGGCACTGGCGAAGGACTGCCAGACAGAAGAAAAGCCCTAGCAAAGGACTGCTAGGCTCTGGCGAAGGACTGCCAGAATGGACAAACCCAGCGAAGGAATGCTAGGCACTGGCGAAGGGCTGCCAGAAGAAAAGCACTAGCGAAGGGCTGCTAGGCACCAAGCGAAGGGCAGCTTGGCAACTCAAGACCTGGCGAAGGACTGCCGAGCAAAAGTCCAACTGGAGGAGCTGGTTGGCACCAGGTAAATTCTCCCGAGAGGAGCAGGTGAGGACGCGTTCCCCTTGAGGGAACATTAGGCGTCGGTTTGACCTAGGGCTCCATTTTGGAGACCAAAGTCAGAACCAAGACAGCTAAGGCTGTATAAACTAACATAATATTTGCTGTTTTGGACTAACCCTGGATGCAAGACCGAAGGACTGTGTATCTGCAGCTCAGAGAGCCTCAAAGGAGTGAGGCAGTAGCTGGGCAGGGCGCCCCGAAGGTTACGGGCGCCCCCAGAGTCAACCCAAGTCAGCAGACCAAGAAAAAGCTCCGACAGCAGCATTTCGCGGCGCCCCGGTTGTTCCGGGCGCCCCGCGCATTCCGGGCGCCCCGCGTGTCGCGGGCGCCCCCAGTGCCACGCCGACTATCAGCTGCCCTCGCGAAGCCAAAGGATGAGGCTTTGACCGGTCAACCCGGGCGCCCCGCGCGCTCGGGGCACCCCGGTCAAAGCTGATCCCGAAGATGAAGAGATCAGCCTTGACCGGAGCGATCACCGGATCGGAAGCCACGTGGGGGGCGCCCCCGTCGACCAGGGCGCCCCCGGGCCCTATATAAAGGGCCCTCGACCTCCTTCTCCAAATCATCAATTGCTGCGACACTTCTGCGCTCTTCTGCTTCCGCGACACGCTCCAGAAATCTTCCGACTCGAGCTGACGACGTCCCGCTGCTCCGAAACTTCGATCTACACCGGACGTCGGTAACGAAGAGCTGTATTTAAAGTTTACTAAACTGTTCTTGTTATAATCTGTCTTGTAAACTTTTACGAACTTATAGAATTGCCCGCAGAAAACCGTCAACGACCGTGGGCCTTGGAGTAGGAGTCGACCCAGGCTCCGAACCAAGTAAACCGACTGTGTTTGCATTGTTCTGTTTTTCTTTTATTTCCGCTGCACACCCGCTCTTTTTAAATCTGAACGATTTGCGACATTCACCCCCCCTCTCTCGCATCTCTCGATCCTACACTTTACTCTATTTAAATGGTGACTTTTGGGCAAGTCAATGGTATGGTTCTTGAGGGTACCATTGTGCTGTTTGTGATCAAAGTCTCCAGCTCTGTAACGCCCGCCCTTATATCTACTCTCGGGGCGGGGTTACGTACATTCAATCATATAGTAATATTTTTTTTTTCTATTTCTATCTCCTAGCATGACATTAAAACAACAATGCAAGGACTTAAGGACTAAGCATGCTTGTTTAACTATCAAAGTCATTCTACAACATGATAATATCACTAGTAATGTAACTCATAACATAATCAAGTATAAGAGACCTCCAAGGTAAACACTATCATGCTATGTCAATCCTAATCACTAACACTTATTGTCAAGGAGCATAACATAAGCATATGTAGATATAGAAGTCTTTTCTTTCCGAGCCACCACCCCACACATCTTCAGCCTCCTGCCTCTTCCTTTAGTTTAAGGGTTCCTTACCCTTATCTGCAGCATAAGATAACATATAAACTAGTAAGCATAAATGCTTAGTAAGGATCCTGTCCTACTCGCTAAAACCATACGAAAGCATAACATGTACACATAATAAATCATAAGCATGAGTTCATCAAAGCATATTAAACATCCAAGTTTCTAACATGCAATATCAAGTACCTTAAGCATACTCTTCACATATTACAAATATTTTCAATGAATGTTTTCAAAACATTTCCATAATGGTATTACTTAAAAATACATCCATATCATATTGGGCCCTGTTGTGTACCAACTATCGCGCGGAACTATTGCGCGTTCCCTAATGAATTGGGGTAGCGAGCCACCAAGTCA
The DNA here is from genome assembly GCA_024364735.1 of Boesenbergia rotunda. Classification (NCBI taxonomy): domain Eukaryota; kingdom Viridiplantae; phylum Streptophyta; class Magnoliopsida; order Zingiberales; family Zingiberaceae; genus Boesenbergia; species Boesenbergia rotunda. The sequence goes on from JAGFNQ010006652.1 coordinate 153,120, forward strand.
TTAGAGCAGGACCCTTCCGTCCTACCGGAGCCACGTTAACATGCACCCCGGATTTATTTAACGACCCCCTTACGAGTCGGGTACACAACTTAAAAAGTAAAATACTTATCATGCTTTTACATATATGCTAAGGAATACTCCATATTCACTCTTATGGGACACACCACTCTTTAAGGGTGCTCATGATCCCGTAGGGACACACCACACAACATAAGGGGTGCTCTTGATCCCATACTTATTTGAGTATCCCTTCAAGCATTTTAACATATCACATGCAATTTCATAAGTGTGCCCCATGGGCTATAAGGCATGCTCATACATACATCATATTTCATGCATGTCCACACATACATCATATTTCACACATGTTCATACATACATCATATTTCATACTTGTTCATACATGCATCATATTTCATACATGTTTATACATACCTCATATTTCATACTTGTTCATACATATATCATATTCCATACATGTTCATACATACATCATATTTCATACATGCATATACATATTATTTTGCTAAACATAATCATATCCCGTAGGGTAGTTTAGCCTTCACATATTATTCATGCAACTTATTAAACATAAAGCATATCATGAGATAATTATACAACCCTAAACCTTAGTCCTTCTAGGGTTGGCCGAAACTTAAGTATAGGGAAAATTAGGGTTTGAACTAAATATTCACACATACATTCATTCAAACACCTCATACATAAACATATCATAGCATGCTAACAATTAAGGTTTACATATCAACCCTTCCATTTAACACCACATACATATACATATGATCATCCCCAACCATAAACATATATCATAGGGTAGTTTGACCTTTACAAACCCTAGTCCTAGTGGGTTGGCCGAAACATCAAGAGTAGGGAAATATTAGGACTTTTGCATTAATCATTCACACAACAATGATACAAACATCTTGTATACAATATCACACCATACACTAAGCATGAATATTTTCTAGGATAATTCAACTCTCCTTGACCCTAATTCATTGCCTTGGCCGAAACTTGTAGGGTAGGGTAGGCTAGGTTTTTGACATCCAATCTTTACACAAACATTTACACAAATACTTTATCTACAATACTAATCATGGGAACACAATAGGATAGCAACCAACCCAAAAGCCCTTGCTTATTCCCTCTTGGCCGAAACATGTAGGGTACCAAACCCTAATTTGTGTCCTCTCAAAAAATTTGGAAAACAACATACATCCATACCCTAAGTTCCTAGGGATATCCTCATGCATCAAGAAGCAACCAAAACCTATTTCATGGTGGTGGCCGAAAGTCTTATAAGGGAGGAACTCCCATTTTCGAAAACAAGAACACAAGGAAAACATGCATAAACCATTACACTGCAGGCGAGAGGATATTTACATCCTTTCGCTTGATTTTCTCCTTCTCTAACTTCTTAAGATGCCCTTGGTTGAAGGAAGGTGAGTGTTCTCCTTCCTAGTACTTCTATAGAACCCTTGGCCCTAGTAGAGAGAGCAAGGTCCTTGGGTGAGATCTCCTTCTTTCCAAACCCTAAGGTTGAAACCCTAGGTTTTCTTTTTCGAAAATGGAGAAGGGGAAAGCTTGAGTTTCGGTGGAGAAGTGAAGAGGAAGAAGAAGAGGAAGTTATTCCAACTTCCCTTTCCCTTATTTATACTTTTCTCATGAAGAGACATGTCTCTTCACTTTCCTCGCTTTAACAAGCATGTTCCTATTCTCTCCACAAGAAGCATGGCTTGGTGCATTGGTTATGACATGGCTAGTGCAACTAGGAGGTTCAAGGTTCAATCCCTGCTTCCTCCCTTCTATATTTCCTTTTTATCACATTTTGCACTAATCCAAGCCCATTAAGCCAAGCCCATCATGAAATCTCATAATATTAATTATATTCCATGAATTCATATATTTCATAATATTTCATGATAATATTTCATGAATTCCATAATATTTCATATTTATGAATTCATAATATTTCATGATACTATTTCATGAATTCCATAATATTTCATATTTATGAATTCATAATATTTCATAATATTTCATGATACTATTTCATGAATTCCATAATACTTCATATTTATGAATTCATAATATTTCATGATACTATTTCATGAATTCCATAATATTTCATATTTATGAATTCATAATATTTCATAATATTTCATGATACTATTTCATGAATTCCATAATACTTCATATTTATGAATTCATAATATTTCATAATATTTCATGATACTATTTCATGAATTCCATAATATTTCATATTTATGAATTCATAATATTTCATAATATTTCATGATACTATTTCATGAATTTCACCATATTTCATATTCATGAATTTATATATTTCCTAATATTTCATATGGGAAATTTCGGGGCGTTACAATCTCTTCCTCTCAATCTAAATTCCATCTTGTAAAGAGGAAGAGGGCAACCTTGTGAAGGTTTTCTCCACCTTGAAGAAGGTTTTTCATAGTGGAGCATGTGCGTGTGTGTGGATCCATGGATTAGTCACCTCTCTGAGGTGGATACCAAGTAAATAAAGGTATTAGCATTGTTCTTATCATTTTTATTATTTTTATTTATGTTTGGCTAACAAGTTTTGTAGAGAAAATCAAAAGTAACTATTCACCCCCCTCTAGTTGGGCGCCACGATCTAACAAGTGGTATCAGAGCTGGTTCGTTTCGGAAGAACTAACCGTCAACTGGAGCATCAAGGAAAATGGCGTTTCAAGAGGATTATAGCACCGCGAGGCCACCTTTCTTCGATGACAATGATTTTGCCTATTGGAAAGGTAGGATGGAGTACTATCTCATGAACGATATTGAAAATTGGTGTAGTATCGTAGATGGTTTCGATGCACCTGTAAAAGAAAGAGGAGAGCCGCTACCAACGAGGAATTGGACAAAGGAGATGATGAAGAAGGCGCAAGCCAAGGCGAAGGCTACAACAACACTTCAATGTGGATTATCAAAAGAACAAATGAACAAGGTTGGCCCTTTCAAGACCGCGAAGGAGCTTTGGGAGAAGCTCATTGAGCTCAATAAAGGGTCAAATGAGTCAAGGAGGGCCAAGAAAGATCTCTTGGTTGCACAACTCCAATCACTCACAATGAAGGCCAACGAAATGGTAAGTCAATTACATGGAAGGGTCAAAGAAATAATCAACGAACTCCATGTCATTGGTGAGAAGGTTGAAAATAGAGATATTGTGAGGTATGTACTCCAATCATTTCCTAGGACTACTATGTGGGCATCAATGGTTGATGCCTACAAAGTTTCTAGGGATCTTTCTACGGTAAAATTAGATGATCTATTTTGTGAATTCGAGATACATGAGCAAGCTAACATTTCTATTAAAGAGAAAGATGTAGCTTTTGTTGTAGAAAAGGAAAAGAAGAAGATCATCTACTCATCATCATCCGACTCGGGGGAATCTAGTGCCTCCATGGATAGCGACCAAGAAGCTTACATGGTAAGGAAAATGTGAAAAGCTTTTAAAAATTTTTCTAACAAATCTCATGGTAGGAAAACTTCAAGGAGTAAGAGCAAAGGAAAAAAAAATTATTTGATACAATTGCCATCAAGAGGGACATATGAAGAATGAATGTCCACAATTAAAGAAAAGAGAAGAAAAGAAGGAGGAGAAGAAGAAGGGTGAGAAGAAGAAATCCAAGGGAAAAGAAAAGAGTGCCACAAGTCTCAAAGCTACTTGGGATAATCCATCATCATCAGAGGAAGAAGAAGATGTTAGTAGGAGCCCTAGAGCCAATTATATGATAATTGACTAGGGACTTTTTGTATCATATTCTATCATTAGTAAAGGCATGTTTGGTTATTATACTTACTTTATACTTGTGCCAAATAACTAAGTATAATAATGCCCTTGAGTAGTAGGTTCTTATCTACATTATATCGATTGGTTGAATTGATAGAGAGATAATGTAGAGAACACTATACTAAATCATTCCTAGTCAAGCATTAATATTCAAGGACAATATTAATGCATGGAGACTAGCATGTAGGTCAATTGATGACTTGAGCTCACAAGTCATGGATACGTGATATCAAGTTGACACATGGGTATACATTAGAGAATGTGTACTGAATTGACCCGCCATGAGGAAGTTTCATAGATTGTCATAAGAGTGTCATAAACTTTCTCATGTGACTATTAGTATGAATAGTCATTAGACCTGAAGTCACTATGGTTCCCTACATAAGGAGTTATGTATTTTGGTATCGTCAAACGTCACCCGTAACAGGGTGGACTATAAAGGTGATCACTAGGTATGTAATGAATTATGCGAAGGGATGTGAGTGATGTAGATGAGATCTATCCCTCTCATATGACGGGAGTGATATCTGTGGGCCCCTTGACCGAGTAGGACTACTAAAACACATGACCATGCTCAAATGAGTCAATATGAGATATTAAGCTCATTTGTTTGAGTGAGTCTACTCGGGGATCAAGAATCACATAAATTGATCGAGGATGACATGGTTTATGCCTCATTGGTCAATCTAGATATCGAGAATAGAAGGACAAGGTCATACATTATCATAGTCACAGAGGTTAAGTCGGATCTCGACTTTTCTTGTTACTTGGGTAGCAATGATGCATTGCTAGATGCCGCTCATTGCTTATGTGTCTAAAGAGGTTTAGCCACATTGCCAACGTTACGAGAACCTATTGGGTCACACACTAAGGACATGATGCTTCGGGAGTTCGGGAGTTCGGGAGCTCGGGACAGGAGCTCAGGGACTTGGTCGGGAGCTCGGGAGACTTGGTCGGGAGCTCGAGTTGGGAGCTCGGTAGACTGGGTCAAGAGCTCGAGAGACTTGGTTGGGAGATCGAGCTAGGAGCTCGGCAGACTGGGTCGGGAGCTCGGGGACTTGCTCGGGAGACTTGGTCGGGAGACTTGGTCGGGAGCCTGAGAGGCCCGGCCGGAATTGCAGGAGAAATTCATTAAAGTGTTTAATGAAGAAAAGAGAAAAGTCTCTCTTCATTGGATGAAGAGAAGATGAAGAGTCACATGAAAAGATGTGCTCTTTATTAGCTTTAATGAAGGGAAGCCAAAGAGATAAAAGACTCTTCATATTCATGGGATGAGTATAAAAAGGAGGGTCTAGTCATTTTCGAAGGAGAGAGCTTTCCCTTCTTCCCTTCCTCTCTTCTTTCTCTTCTCCCTCTTAGCCAAAACCCTTTTGGGGGTCTTGGTGGTCTTGTGAACTACCTCAAGTTGCTAGCACAACTAAGGTAGTTCTTCCTGAAGTTGAGAGATTTTGTCCGTGTGGATACGCATAGAGGCACGGACGCTTGAACGTGCAAGAGATCCAATGACACTTGGATGAGAGAGATAAACGTAAGGGCACACTCCAAAGGTATACACTGTAGATAGATATATTAGATAGATGAACTTCGTATGAGTTTTCTTTCGCATGGATCGCTCGAGGGATCTTGTTTCCGCTGCATTTTGTGTTTATGTCGCTGGGAGATCCCAACAGAAGATCATGTGTCACACTTTGAATTAATGGGAGTGGACAACTTGGAGTTATCCGAAGATGAAAAGGAGTCAAGTGATGAGGAACAAGGGAGTTCAAGTGAAGGCGAAGGCTCATCATCGGAATCCGATGTGTCGGTAAGTGAGGTATATAACTTACCCACCTCTACTCTTGTTAAAATAATTGCTAGTACAAATGATGATTTAGCTAAGACTAGAAAGAAGGTTAAGAAATTGAAAAATGAAGTTTGCATGCTCAAATTAGAATCCATGAAACTTAAGGACAATGTGCATGTTTCCTCCTTCATTTCACATGATTCATGTTTAGAAAAGGAAAATAAGGAGCTAAGGGAAAAGGTAGATGACCTCACCAAGGCTCCTGAAAAATTTCAAATTGGCTCTAGAAACCTTGACATGATCATCAATAATCAAAGAGCCGTGTATAACAAGGTCAGGATAGGTTATAGACCCAAAACCAAGAAGGTGGCATTTGTTTCACTTATGGGTAGGAAGGGTGCCCGTATGAAGCAAGGTGTTTGGGGAAATGCAAAGAAGGCATGAGTACCAAAGAACTACTTAAATGATGTTTGTGGATCTAGCATTTGGGTACCAAAAGCTTGTGTTTTCCGTGTTGTTTAGGTGAAGGTGAAGGAAGCCTAAAAAATGTGGATAGTGGATAGCGGGTGTTCAAGGCATATGACTAGGGATGTAAGCAAATTCTCCACCATTAGCTATCTAAGAGAAGGAACGGTGTCATTCGGAAATAGTGTGAAACTCAAAATAATAGGAAGGGGCACCATTGAGGTATCTCTTACAATCACAATTCATAAATTACTTTTAATTAAGGATACGGAGTTTAATTTGCTTAGTGTGAGTCAACTTTGTGATGCCTAGTATAAGGTTGAGTTCAATGCAAGAAAATGCTTAATTAGAAAAAATGGCTCCGAAAATATCATGTTAGAAGGATATAGAGAAGAAAACCTTTATTATCTTAATCATTCTTATGCTTCTAATATTTCTTTTAAGTGTTTCATATCCAAAGAAGAAGAAGGATTGTTTTGGCATCGGCGGCTTGGTCACATTAATATGAAGAACATTGCAAAAATTGCCAAGATGGAGTTGGTGAAGGGGCTCCCAATGATCAAGTACGAAAAGAACAAGATGTGTGATGCATGCCAAGAGGGTAAGCAAACTAAATCATCATACAAAGGTAAAACCTTAACTAGCACTTCTTTACCTTTAGAGTTATTGCATTTGGATTTATTTGATTGTCATAGTACACCTGTTGGGTATGGCTTGGCGGGTTTCCTAAGCGAATACTTGATTGTCCTTGAGAGACCTCTCTATGTCTATGGATTAAAAATTAATCCGAATGGAGACCCGTCTCCCAACGACCATCTCGTGCCATATCGAACGATCCAAATTACAACTCGACCAATCACAAAGATCGAGCCTTGTAATTTGCTTGACCATTCAATCGCGGAAAAGGCGACGAGTGGATCGCTGACTTTTGTGTTTATGGTCGGGGTCCAATTAGTTAATTATTAACCATGACAAACAATCAAAATAATTAACTAATTAACATGAAATGACGAGGTAATTAAAACATGGTACAATAATAAACAAGGAGCTTGGGAAGAGATTATACCTTCCCGATCACCTCGCGACCTTCTACCTTATGTCCCTTCCTTCCCGGATGTCGTGTGGGCGACGATCTACTGTGAACCGAGATCACCAAGGCGCTATCTTCCTTCTTCTCACCTTACTAGCCGAACTAACTCCACCAAGGAGTTGCGCCGACCTTCTCCTCCTTCTATGGTTGCGCCGCCGGCTATCCAAGACCGCCTGAAGTTGCCGGCCACTGAGCAGCAACCTATTGGGACCGGGTGCATGCCGACGCGGACATGTATTGTAATTATTACATAATTACATGCAGCGGAAACAAAAGCATGAATAATTTCCTAAATTATTCTAACACATATCCTAAGCATGCAATGTGTACACATAATCGTAATATAAAATTTTTGCAGAGAAGGAAATTACTCTACGAATTACCTTGCGTAACTTGGAAGAAGGGACGAGATCCAACCGTTAGCGTCCCTTGAAAGCTCCACCTCTATTCGTATCCATGGCAAGTATCGTCGGGATGACTTCGCTAAGCCACGAGTTTCGTGTTCACGATAACTACTAGATTTTCCGTGAACACGACGAAAACCGAGAGAGTAATCAAATCGAAAGACTCACCACCAAGGTTGGCCGAAGAGGAAGATCGTCGCAAGGAAGAACTTCGTTGCCTTGATGCTTCTCCTTGTGCTCACGGCAAGAAGAAAGAAGGAAGGCCTATGGCCGACCAAGAGAGAGGGAGAGAAGAAGAGGAGAGAGCCCAAGCAATTCTTGGATTGATCATCTTCCATGGCACCCCTTGGGTCCTTTATATAGGGAGAGGTTTCTTAATTCCTAAGCAAACCTCTCCTTGATTATGGAATAATTTCTCAATCAATATATAATCAAGGCTCTCATGATCAAGCTTCTTCTTCTTGATTATGGAATAATTTCTCAATCAATCCATAATCAAGGCTCTCTTTCTTTTGGCATGATTATATAAAATTTATAAAACAAACCAACCATTGGTTCATTATATAAATATTTATAAAACAAACCAACCATTGGTTCATTATATAAATTTTATTAAACAAACCAACTCATGGTTCATTATATAAAAATTTATATAAAATTTATATAACCTTTTATAAAATAAACCAACCTTTGGTCTATTTTATAAAACAAACCAAAATAACCTTATCCTCTTATGGTGGTGGCCGACCATGACAGGAAGAGAGGAGGCCCCCTTCCTTGGTCGGCCCATCTAACCCTAATTGGATCAAATTCCTTAATGAATTAAACTTATTTAATTCACCCATTAAGTCTTTAAAAGACTTAGTCATTCTATGCTTCCGATGCGTCTGAAATAAATTCAGTTTTGACTATTGTTTGGATTTACCAAAAATAGTCTATCTCGATTGGAGAATCCAATTCTCAACTCGTTTTAAATCCTTCGAATTACTCGTTATACGTGTGACCAAATAGACTTTCAATTTATGTTGGTCGTCCATAATTAACTAATTAATTATAGAACGATCATGAGTGGCACCTAGTAGTACATCATGATCCCCAATTAATTGAAAGATCAACAGTTGACCTCAGAAATGATTCTGAAACCCTTCAGCAGCTATAATGAATCGTGCCCCATTCCCTTCACCATTTTATACCCACTTGGTTTAGGACATGGTCTATGTGTGTCAGTCCCCACTAGGCTGACTACGTCACACCTAGCCCAAGTAACGTTTCCTCGTCCTATGGATTCTAATTACTCTCATGTATTTAAGAGATTCATACTCTGAACATGTCATGCTCTGGCCAGAGGCTTCGAGTAACAATCCGACGATAGGCCTCAGGTATACATCTCCTCGCAAGGAGTGGTGAATCCTTTGTAGGTTGTTCAAACATCTTCGGGCACTTCGTCTTATACCCAATCATCCTGGGTCCACACCTCCTTGGAGATGCTTGCTTAAGATGTCAAAGTATATGTCTCCATGACCAAGATGACTTGAACACCACAAGTCAAAGGAACATCGCACTTAAGCTGCAGTAAGAACTTCACTGACATATCTATATGTAGACTACCATAAGAAGTTTTACAGCCAGTCACTCCAATGAACTAGTTCCCTTAACTAGCATTCATGTTTATCTCCGGACATCTCAATGTCACCAGCCAGTGAGATTTAGCTGATTAGAGAATAACCCATGCTAGTCTCAATAGAATTAATAGTGTCCGTATTTATCAATTCATCGATTAGGGACAATTTTAATACTTCACAATTGCACATGTAGAGATAATCACTAGTTGTGAATTCACCACAAATTCTCTCATGCAGTGAATTGTATTGCGGGCATTCAGTAAATGAGCTTAAGATCTTAATCAAATAATCATGTATACTCAAATAGTGAATATTCATTTATTAAAATAAATGATTACAATCATAAGGCGATTGCCTTAGGACACTTCTCTCATATCACTAACAAACTCCCACTTGGCCTAATGTCAATCGCTACGGTACCCAATACCACAGGCTCTAACATGACCCTCACACTTCCTTTGAGGCAAAGTGTTAGTTAAACGATCCGCTAAATTCCTTTCAGTGGGAATTTTCTCAATTTGTATATCATTCCTACTTATAATCTCTCTGATCAGATGATAGCGGCGAAGCACATGTTTGGATCACTGATGAGACCTTGGTTCCTTTGCTTGTGCAATAGCTCCATTGTTGTCGTAGTAAACTGGTATTGCTTCATCAATTGTTAGAACCACACCAAGTTCTGAGACAAACTTCTTGATCCAGACTACTTTTTTGCTGCTTCCGAAGCTGCAATGTATTCCGCTTCCATGGTAGAATCTGCTACGGTGTCTTGCTTGGAACATTTCCAGCTTACTGCACCTCCATTCAAAATAAATATGTATCCGGACTGAGATTTGGAGTCATCCTTATCTGTCTGGAATCTGGCATCTGTATATCCACGTATTATCATATCACCTTCTCCATATATTAGGAACACATCCTTAGTTCTTCTTAAGTACTTGAGGATTGTCTTGACAGCCGCCCAATGATCCATTCCTGGATCAGACTGGTATTTGCTTGTGACGCTCAGAGCATATGATACATTGGGCCTAGTACATAACATAGCATACATGATAGATCCTATCGCGGATGCATATGGAATCTTATTCATGCAAATCCTCTCGTCTTCTGTGCGCGGACACATAGACTTTGAAAGGTTGATCCCATGCCTGATGGGAAGGTAACCTTTCTTGGATTCCGACATGCTAAACCTTTCTAGCACTCGGTCTATATATGTAGACTGTGAAAGACCAAGCAACCGTTTTGATCTATCTCTATAGATTCTAATCCCAAGGATATAGGTTGCTTCTCCCAGGTCTTTCATGGAGAAAGTTTTGGACAACCAAATTTTAACTGACTGTAAGACTGATATATCGTTTCCTATATGTAAAATGTCATCGACATATAACACTAGGAATACGACTGCACTCTCACTAACCTTCTTGTATACACAAGGTTCGTCAGGATTTTGTGAGAAATCAAACTCTTTGATTGTCTCATCAAAACGGATGTTCCAGCTCCTGGATGCTTGCTTTAGTCCATATATGGATCGTCGAAGCTTGCATACTTTGGTTTTATTAACCGATGTGAAACCTTCAGGTTGTATCATGTATACATCCTCAAGCAGGTTTCCATTAAGGAAAGCTGTTTTCACATCCATTTGCCATATCTCATAATCATAATGAGCTGCTATGGCCAGGAGCATCCGAATGGATTTGAGCATAGCTACTGGCGAATAGGTTTCGTCATAATCAATTCCTTGTTTCTGACGATATCCTTTTGCCACTAATCTAGCCTTAAAGGTAACAACATTACCTTCCATGTTGGTTTTCTTCTTGAAAACCCACTTGCACCCTATGGGCTTAATCCCTTCAGGCGGGTTAACCAAGTCCCATATTTGATTTTCTTACATGGAATCCATTTCCGACTTAATGGCTTCAAGCCATTTATCCCTTTCTAAATTTATCAAAACATCTTCATAACTGATAGGTTCGTCATTGTTAACGAGTAACATGTCGTTCGATTCACTTATGAGAAATCTGTATCTCTCTGGAATATTGCGTGTCCTATCAGACCTACGAAGAAGTGGTGTTGTTTTAGGTTCAACTGATAGCTCATCATTATGAGTTATTGGTTGTGGGTCTAGACTAGCTGTCTCTGTAATGTCTATTGGAGTTTCTTGAACTTCTTCAAGTTCAATGCTACTCCCATTGTTTTCTTGTAAAAGAAATTCTTTTTCCAGAAATACAGCATGCCTTGAAACAAACACCTTTTGTTCCAAGGGATGATAGAATTGGTAACCCTTCATTTCCTTAGGGTATCTAATAAATAGACATTTATCAGACTTAGCATCCCCATATCTTAAGGTGAGTTAAGTGAGATTTCTTACTATTTCACGTCTCATATGGAGTAGTAGAGACTACCTTGGTCGGGACTCTGTTTAGTAAGTAAACAGCTGTCTTAAGCGCATAGCCCCAAAAGGATTTTGGAAGAGTTGCATGATTCATCATAGATCTAACCATGTCCATCAAGGTTCGGTTACGCCTCTCAGATACACCATTATGCTGTGGTGTATATGGTGGAGTCCATTGAGACAATATCCCATTGTCCCTAAGATAATCTTGAAACTCTTGACTCAAGTATTCACCACCCCGATCGGATAGAAGTATCTTAATACTTTTGCCAAGCTGTTTCTCTACTTCACTTCTGAACTCTTTGAATTTCTCAAAAGCTTCAGATTTGTGTTTTATTAAGAACACATACCCGAATCGTGAGTGATCATCGATAAAGGTAATGAAGTAGCTATAACCTCCTTGTGCAAGAGTTGACATTGGTCCACATACATCAGTATGTATTAGACCAAGTAATTCTCCCACTGGTTTACCCTTTCCGGAAAAGGGTAATTTGGTCATCTTGCCTTTTAAGCATGATTCGCATGTATCAAATGAACGGGTTCAAATGATTCCAGAATTCCACATCGGTGTAATTTGGTCATGCGTTTCTTACTTACATGGCCAAGACGACAATGCCACGTATAGGAGTCTATTTGATTATCTATTCGAGCACGTTTGTTGCTAACTTCGATATTGAAAACGTCACCGGATAAATCTAACGTGTAGATACCATTGTATAAAGTTTCGTCCATAAAGAACACCATTTAAAGTTATGTAACAGCAATTGTTACTAAAAGTTAAATGATAACCCTTTTCATTCAAGCATGAAATAGATACAATGTTCTTTATTAACGAAGGAACAAAATAACAATTATCCAATTCTAAGACAAGTCCAGTAGGGAGCTTTAGCAAATATGTTCCGATGGCAACAACAGCAATCTTTGCTCCATTTCCAACTCGCAAATTCGCTTCTCCCTTGACGAGTCTTCTTCTATTCCTTAGCCCCTGTATGTCATTACATATATGTGAGCTACACCCAGTATCAAGTACCCAGGTGGACGAGGAAATAGAGTGACATTCAATAACGAAGATACCTGAAGAGGATGGGGCATCGGATGCCTTCTTCTTCAAGGACTCAAGATAAACCTTGCAGTTTCTTCGCCAGTGACCCTCCTTGCCACAGTGATGGCAAGTGCCTTTTGGTGCCTTTTCAGTCTTTTTGGCCTTTTTCTTCTTTCCCTTATTCTGTTCTTTGGGCTTCCTCTTAGAGCCTTTCTTTGAGGAACCAACTAACAGTACCGTCTTCTGATCCTGCTTTACAGAAGGCTCTACAGTCTTCAGCAGGTTGAGCAACTCAGGAATGGTAGTCTCCAGCTTGTTCATCCGATAGTTCATCACAAATTGTGAGTAACTCTTGGGCAAACAATGCAGAATTAAGTCAACACTTAGTTCGTGATCCATTGCAAATCCGAGTGTGCCTAGTCGCTCAATGTACCCCAACATCTTCAACACAAACTGTGAGACAGAAGTGCCTTCCTGCATCTTAGAGGTGAAGAGGAGTCTGGAGACCTCGAACCTTTCGGATCTCGCCTGCTCGTCAAACAGCTCATGAAGATGGAAGATGATGGTATGAGCATCCATATGCTCATGCTGCTTTTGCAGCTCAGGTACCATAGCGGCCAGCATGATGCAACTCGCAAGTTCAGAATCGGCCACATGTTTCTGATAGGCCACTAACTGGTCTGGAGTTGCATCTTCTGGAGGATGGTTGGGAAGTTGTTCTTCAAGGACATAAGCAAGCTTTTCTGCCTTGAGGACTATCCTCAGGTTTCGAAGCCAGTCCATGAAGTTTGGCCCAGTCAGCTTATTGGTGTCCAAAATGGAACGCAAATTCAGAGAAGACATGATCAGTGATTATCCTAGAAATACAAATTGAGCTTATGTGAGAAGAATGATAAAGAATGCATCAATATACATTAATTAAATCCTATTTATTTTTCGAATTGAATAACCCTTTTTATCAATTCGGGAGATCGTAGGAACATCTCCAAATAGGTTGATATCCAACCATAGATAAGAACAACCATGGCTAGAGTCCATCAAGTTATTCTTAGCTATGAAGGTAGGTAATTATACCGATTACATATTATACATATGTAACTATCACATTATGCTATCAACTAATTGAATGTTTGCATAAATCATTGGGTTGTTAACTCATTAACAAGTATGCAACAATATACATAGCACCCAACTGCACCTCTCTTTACATCGACCTTGGCTGTGGCACAACAAATCGATGCTCCAAGCTTAAGGCTGACCCATTAATCAAGAAATAGTTTTAATATGGTTGGAGCTCATTCAACCGTTTAGTCAGGCTTGGATGTGTCCAACAACCAAAACTAAGGATTGACCTCTGACTCCAACTATATTAATCATAAACTAATTCCATGGTTTGAACATGTTGAGGTTCAAGCCGGGCATGGATGTGTCCATCAACCCAAACGAGAAACAAAACTCCGGTTCTAACCATATTAATGGAAGGTGTTGGCCTTAATATTTTGTAAGGGGTTTTGGGTCTCATCCTTTTCCTTTTAAGCACATTCATGACATATAATTATGTCATGTTCTAACGATTTCCTTAATAAAGTATGTATGTGACTTAATTTATCAAGTCTCATTAATTGAATTAGGAACCGGATTTCCTAATTCTAATTTCACACTTTATTCAAGGAATTGTTTTGGGAAACAATTTCCTAAATTGTCATAATCAATTTCGGAAATAATATGTTTAAGACTTTGATTTCTCTAAATCAAATCTTATTAAATTAAGAGACAGATTCCCTTAATTCAACCACATATTATTTCATGAAAATCTTATTTAAGGAAATAAACTCTATAGGAAACAATTTTTCCTAATTAATTTTGGAGACAACAATATGTAAGAGCATCACCTCATAAATCAAATAAGGAAATTATCGTTTGAGAATCACCTCAAAAATTTCAAGATTTGATCACATATTTTATTTATGGATAATTAATTACAACAAATTATTTACTTTGGGTGGCTCCCCGAGGCACTCCCCAAAGAAAAGAAATTTGTTGTAAATCTAATTTGGCCTGCTCCCCGAGGCATAACCAAATTAAACTTGACAATTAAAGAACTTGTTAATAATATAATTTGGATGGCTCCCCGAGGCCTACCCAAATCAATTTTAACAATTCATATTCAAAATAGGAAATTAAATTATAACAACTAACTTTAATTTGGGTGGCTCCCCGAGGCACTCCCCAAAGTAAAGAATTTTGTTAATAATTTAAAAACCAATTTGAATTTAATTGTCAATTAATGTTTCCATAAAATGTCTAGACTTTCATGAAAAGAAAGTGCCCAAAATTACGAGCTTTCCATAAATGGAAAGTTTCCAAAATTAAAAGGTTTTCAGAATTATTGTAAGTTTCTGGTACAAAGAAAACTTACGTATTTCCAAAATTGAAAATTTCCAAAATTAGGAAATTTCCAAAATTGAAAAGTTTCCAAAAATGGAAAGTTTTCACAATTATCACAAAATTTCAGAAACAGAGATATTTTAAAAGTTTGTGAAATTTCATGAGGATTTCCAAACTTTGAAATTCCTTTATCTAAAATTTACCATAATTGAAAAATTTTCCAAAATTGAGATCATGACAAAGTTTTCCGCAAAACAATTATATGATTATGTCGAACACTAACCGGCTCTGATACCACTGTTGGGACCGGGTGCATGCCGACGCGGACACGTATTGTAATTGTTACATAATTACATGCAGCGGAAACAAAAGCATGAATAATTTCCTAAATTATTCTAACACATATCCTAAGCATGCAATGTGTTCACATAATCGTAATATAAAATTTTTGCAGAAAAGGAAATTACTCTACGAATTACCTTGCGTAACTTGGAAGAAGGGACGAGATCCAACCGTTAGCGTCCCTTGAAAGCTCCGCCTCTATTCGTATCCACGCCGAGTATCGTCGGGATGACTTCGCTAAGCCACGAGTTTCGTGTTCACGAGAACTACTAGATTCTCCGTGAACACGACGAAAACCGAGAGAGTAATCAAATCGAAAGACTCACCACCAAGGTTGGCCGAAGAGGAAGATCGTCGCAAGGAAGAACTTCGTCGCCTTGATGCTTCTCCTTGTGCTCACGGCAAGAAGAAAGAAGGAAGGCCTATGGCCGGCCAAGAGAGAGGGAGAGAAGAAGAGGAGAGAGCCCAAGCAATTCTTGGATGGATCATCTTCCATGGCACCCCTTGGGTCCTTTATATAGGGAGAGGTTTCTTAATTCCCAAGCAAACCTCTCCTTGATTATGGAATAATTTCTCAATCAATCCATAATCAAGGCTCTCATGATCAAGCTTCTTCTTCTTGATTATGGAATAATTTCTCAATCAATCCATAATCAAGGCTCTCTTTCTTTTGGCATGATTATATAAAATTTATAAAACAAACCAACCATTGGTTCATTATATAAAAATTTATAAAACGAACCAACCATTGGTTCATTATATAAATTTTATTAAACAAACCAACTCATGGTTCATTATATAAAAATATATAAAATTTATATAACCTTTTATAAAATAAACCAACCTTTGGTCTATTTTATAAAACAAACCAAAATAGCCTTATCCTCTTATGGTGGTGGTCGGCCATGACAAGAAGAGAGGAGGCCCCCTCCTTGGCCAGCCCATCTAACCCCAATTGGATCAAATCCCTTAATGAATTAAACTTATTTAATTCACCCATTAAGTCTTTAAAAGACTTAGTCATTCTATGCTTCCGATGCGTCTGAAATAAATTCAGTTTTGACTATTGTTTGGACTTACCAAAAATAGTCTATCTCGATTGGAGAATCCAATTCTCAACTCGTTTTAAATCCTTCGAATTACTCGTTATGCGTGTGACCAAATAGGCTTTCAATTTATGTTGGTCGTCCATAATTAACTAATTAATTATAGAACGATCATGAGTGGCACCTAGTAGTACATCATGATCCCCAATTAATTGAAAGATCAACGGTTGACCTCAGAAATGATTCTGAAACCCTTCATCAGCTATAATGAATCGTGCCCCATTCCCTTCACCATCTTATACCCACTTGGTTCAGGACATGGTCTATGTGTGTTAGTCCCCACTAGGCTGACTACGTCACACCTAGCCCAAGTAACGTTTCCTTGTCCTATGGATTCTAATTACTCTCATGTATTTAAGTGATTCATACTCTGAACATGTCATGCTCTGGCCAGAGGCTTCGAGTAACAATCTGACGATAGGCCTCGGGAATACATCTCCTCGCAAGTAGTGGTGAATCCTTTGTAGGCTGTTCAAACATCTTCGGGCACTTCGGCTTATACCCAATCATCCTGGGTCCACACCTCCTTGGAGATGTTTGCTTAAGATGTCAAAGTGTAAGTCTCCATGACCAAGATGACTTGAACACCGCAAGTCAAAGGAACATCGCACTTAAGCTGCAGTAAGAACTTCACTGACATATCTATATGTAGACTACCATATGACGTTTTACTGCCAGTCACTCCAATGAACTAGTTCCCTTAACTAGCATTCATGTTTATCTCCGGACATCTCAATGTCACCAGCCAGTGAGAATCAGCTGATTAGAGAATAACCCATGCTAGTCTTAACAGAATTGATAGTGTACGTATTTATCAATTCATCGACTAGGGACAATTTCAATACTTTACAATTGCACATGTAGAGATAATCACTAGTTGTGAATTCATCACAAATTCTCTCATGCTGTGTATTGTATTGCGGACATTCAGTAAATGAGCTTAAGATCTTAATCAAATAATCATGTATACTCAAATAGTGAATATTCATTTATTAAAATAAATAATTACAATCATAAGGCGATTGCCTTAGGACACTTCTCTCATATCACTAACACAACCAATGAGGGGATAGAGAATAAATTGGAGAGAAAGAACCTCTCCTTTCCAACTCAAAACCCGATCAAACCAACTCCCATCTCAGCCTTACGCCGCCGAGACCTCCTTGTGCCACCTTCTTCCGGCCGTCGGGTCTTCCTCTCTCACCGACGCTCACCACAAAAGAGAGAAGACTCTCCTCTCTTTGTCTAGTGGTGCTTGCTCACGGTGGAGTTGAGGGAGGAATAAGAAAACAAGAGGATGGTGAACCCCTTGTTGCCGTGACCTACGAGAGAGAAGGAGAGGAGAGAATAATTTGAGTTGGATGATTAAGCCTTGGTTTCTTGATCCTATAGGGTATTTATAGGGCTAAGGTAGGGACCAAGAGGAGAAGTTGGATCTTGGCCCACCAATGGATCTAAACCCAATCCATTAATTAACATTCATTCCACTAAAGGATCTTAATTGAACTTCCTTACCAACCCCCATATTTTTATATGAGCTCCACATATTATGAGTCGTCCATCCCCCCGTTTTTAAGATATCGAATGCCTGTTAATTAATTTAAATTATTGACAATTCAAAGTAATTAATTTCTGGATCCTTGATTAGTACCACTCAACCTTATCATCATGCCGGATCAAATCTACCTGCAGGGTTTAGCATGATGAATCTTTTAAACTCGTCAAGGAGGCATCATCATCCCAACTCACCAGGACACAAATTCTGTCAATAATCAATGACACACCATATTATTAATATTATCTCCCAACTTACCAGGACTATCGATCTAACAGAATAAATCTCGCCCATTGGTAAATCAAAGAAATAATAATTAATAATATATGCCCGTTATTATATCGGGATTAAGAGATCGTACTCTATAATAAAATCTGATGTCCTATCCAATTATTGAGTCAGTACAAATTGGATAACCTCTGGTTTTGGTCCTGCTCAATGTACTCAAAGCACACTAGTGTAATTCTATGGTCAAGACCAACCACACCTAATTACACTACAACCATCCCGATGGTTTACCCATTTCCATCTTGGTTATGAGCCTCTACTTATACTAGGTAAGGAATTAATAACATGATCTTCCGTGTGACATCACACACCATGTTATCTATAATGCAAGTAATGGACTTTATGCATGTACTAATATAAACAGACACCTAGTGTAGTTGTGATTCTCTTTTCAAAATGAAGATGTTCATATATAAAAGAAGCATGTCTTTTGTTGGTGCTTGGATGGCTAGAGAGGGGGGGTGAATGTAGCCAAACACAAACTTCTTTCAGCTTGTAGGTTTTCTGCACTTAGGGTTAGTCGCAACAGCGAAAGCAATACAAAAACACAAAAATAGAGAAACAAAGTTGCAGAAACTAAAACCCTAAACTAAGCACAAGCTCAAGACGCTAACAAAGAGGATTTACAAGGTTCGGGGATAACTTGCCCCTACTGCTTAGCGTGCCCGTAAGGTGGGCGATCCCTTGATCGTCGGCAGATCAAGCCCCGGAAAATCCGGATAAAATAACACCACCTTCTCGGTGGAGAAACCTCTCCATAGCAGTCTCAACAAGATGATGAAGAGTAAAGCACAGAGACACACAGAGACTTACAGAGCACAAGCAGATGAAGAGAAACGCTTACAAGAACAAACAACAACCCAGCATAACCTCGGCAAGAGCCTTCACTCAGCTCTTCCTTGTTTGCTTGCTGATCGCCTTGCCACGAATCCTTCCAAGTGCTCAAGTCTCTCAAGCTTCAACATATCAGAGTGTATGCAAGAGCTTCAAGATTCACAGTGATTGCACAAGAGAGCTAGAGAGGTTGCTTGAAGAGATGCCTTCTCCTCTTCACCAGCCAACCCTTAATCTGCTACCCATCCAGGTCACCACAGGTCACCAAACGCTCCTCTACGTTCCTCTGCAGTTCACCAGCAGCTAAGCAGCACCAAACCCAGCTACCACTGAGCTCTCCTAGACCCCCTGAGCTCTCCTCAGCCGAGCCCCAGTCAGTATCTCAGTAGCGCAGTCATCCGTTGAAACCTGAGAAGGAAAACTACCAAACCTGATGTAGTAAAAGCCTCCAATTGACCCTCCTTGGATGAACCTGAGTTACCTGCACACTTACCAGGTCATTAGCACAACAAATCAATAGAGGATCAAGTATCAAAAGACTCAAAACAGAGATCAGTAGTGTATCAGTAGAAATCAGAACGTGATCAACACTCTGACAGCGTTTCTGAATTAAAGCTGTCAGCTACTGATCGATCACCGGACTGATCAGAGTGACCCCTGATCGATCACTAGACCGATCAGGATAGGCCCAGACCGATCAGGCTCCAGCTTGTTCGATCCCCAGTGAGAAACCCGAAATCGCGACTTTCAAGTGATCGATCACCAGATCGATCCCAAGTCGTGGATCGGTCACCAGACCGATCCACCCCTTTGCAGGGTGATTTTCCAGCTTCGCAGCCCAAGCCTACTGATCGGTCACCGAACCGATCAGGGTGTGGCCTGATTGGTCTAGGGACCGATCAGAGCACTCCCTGACCGATCAGGCTCTAGCCAGATTGGTCATAATGAGAAACTCGCGATTCCTGAGATCCCTTGGATCGTTCACTAGTCCGATCTAAAGGTCTCCCTGATCGGTCACCAGACCGATCAGGAGGCGAACAGAAAAGCTTCTGTTCTCTCCCTGATCGGTCACCAGACCAATCAGGAGTCAAACAGAAGACAACCAAAGTCTCTGTACGCTCTCTGATTGGTCACCAGACCGATCAGACATCACTGGATCGGTCACCAGACCGATCTACGAAGGATGTTCGTGCCAACTTCCCTGATCGGTCACCAGACCGATCCAGCCAATGCTGATTCCACTCTAAGTCAAGAGAACGGGCTCCTAGCCTTCTCTGACTCGTGCTCAATCCCCCGGACCAAGACTCCGTGCCCAATTTCACTCACCGGGACTTCATTCAACCTAGCTTCCCAAGCTAGGACCTGGCCTTACTCACCAGGATTTCTCCAACCTAGCTTCCCAAGCTAGGACCTGGCTTCACTCGCCAGGATTTCATCTAACCTAGCTTCCCAAGCTAAGACCCGGCTTCACTCGCCAGGATTTCAATCAACCTAGCTTCCCAAGCTAGGACCTGGCTTCACTCACCAGGCTTTCATCCAACCTAGCTTCCCAAGCTAGGACCTGGCTTCACTCACCAGGCTTTCATCCAACCTAGCTTTCCAAGCTAGGACCTGGCTTCACTCACCATGATTTCATCCAACCGGCCTCACTCACCGAGAGTCGTGCCCAGTCCCCGACTAGGACTTAAACCAGACTCATCTTGTTAACCTAAACTAAAATCGGTGTCATCACTGTTGATACAGTCTGTCCCTGATTGTTATTTTGGTGTTGACACCGATTTAAGTTTAGGTTGATGATTATGATGATTATGTTTAAGTCCTGATCGAGGATTAGGCATGGTTTGGAAAATCCTAACCTGGAGGGTTAGGTGTTGGAAAATCCTAACCTGGAGGGTTAGGTGTTGAAAATCCTAGTCTGGAGGGCTAGGTGTTTGAAAAGTCCTAAATCGGAAGGGTTGGGTGAAAAGTCCTAGCTTGGAGGGCTAGGTGAAAAGTCCTAACTTGGAGGGTTAGGTGCAAATTCCCATCCTGGAGAATTAGGTGAAAAGTCCTGGCTTGGAGGGTCAGGTGCCTAGCTTGGAGGGCTAGGTTTGGAAAGTCCTAATCCGGAAGAGTTGGGTGAAAAGTCCTAGCTTGGAGGGCTAGGTGAAAAGTCCTAGCTTGGAGGGCTAGGTGAAAAGTCCTAACATGGAGGGTTAGGTGCAAATTCCCAACTTGGAGGGTTAGGTGAAAAATCCTTAGCTTGGAGGGCTAAGGTGGAAGAGAACTTAGCTTGGAGGGCTAAGTTTAAGTCCCTGGATCGGTCTGGTGACCGATCAGGGAATCTGGCACGCTGCTCCATCATGGATCGGTCAGGTGACCGATCCAGCAATGACTGATCGATCTGGTGACCGATCAGGGAGCACACAGTGAGGTTGGGAACCTACTGTACTGCTCCTGATCGATCCGGTGACCGATCAGGAGTGCGTGTTTCACCCACTGCTTGGCTCCTGATCGGTCTGGTGACCGATCAAGGAGCAAACAAGTGAGGTTGAGTTCCCCTGATGATCTGCACCTGATCGGTCTGGTGACCGATCAGGATCACTGTGCAGATCGTTCCGGAGAACAATCAAACGTCGCAGGTTCCTCTCTATGATCGATCAGGACGGAGCCTGATCGGTCTGTTCATGTTCTGATCGGTCTGGTGATCGATCAGGAGGCTGCCTGATCGGTCCGGTGACCGATCAGGAGGTCTGGACTGTGAAGCTCAGAAATTACCTGATAAAGTGGTGGATCGTTCAGGTGATCGATCCACAGCCTGGGATCGGTCTGGTGATCGGTCCAGGAGAGTCCCAAAGAAATCGCGATTTCTAATTGAGCGTTGGGGACCGATCAGGACGGATCCTGATCGGTCTGGTGACCGATCAGGAGTGGCTCTGATCGGTCGGGTGACCAATCACTTTAATTCAAATTGCACTGTCAGACGCTCTGATCGCGTCTGACCGTATCCGATTCGATGTTGTTTGCCTCTGATATTTGATTTACTGTGTGATATACTGCTCTAACAGTTTGATTTAGCTGCAGGTGACAGGGGAGGATTCAAACACTCAAGGAGAAGTCAATGGAGGCTTTCCTTGGAGCAGGTTTGTCCATTTCTCATCTCAGGTTGCAACGGCTGGAGCTGCAGGACTGAAGCCGCTGACTGAAGCTTGGCTGAGGGAGCTTAGGATGTTCAGTAAGAGTTCAGTGGTAGCTGGCGTTGGTAGTGAGGCAGCTGGAGGCTGCTGGAGATGAGGTCACTTGATGCTTAGTGGAGAAACAAAAGGGATGAGAGACAGCTTCGGTGAAGCAGAGTTCTACAGCTGATGTTTTGAGTTCTTGCCGCCTTGAGTTCTCCACAACTGCTTGCTGTGTTCATGAAGTTTCCATCATTCTGAGCAAGCGATTGAGAAGCAATCATCCATTACTTGAGCGCTTGAAGGAGAGAACAAGAAGCTTGGAGTCCGACAGTGGGAAGACACGAAGAAGGGTTCTTGCGTGAGATCGCCACTGGGTGGAGCTCAGGGAAGCTTGCTGCGTTCTTGTCCTTGATAAGTGTTTGAGTAAGATCCTTCTTGTTGTTTCTTTGTGCTTAAACTTTATCTGTGATTGAAACACTGTGGAGAGGTTACTCCACCGAGAAGGAGATTGTTTTTTATCCAGTGATCACTGGGGCTTGATCTGCCGACGATCAAGGGATCGTCCACCTTAAGGGCACGCCAAGGAGTAGGGGCAAGTTATCCCCGAACCTTGTAAATCCTCCTTGTTAGTGATCTTGCTAGCTGTGTTTGGTTTGTTTGTGTGTTAGTTTTTTGCACACCTTATTTTCTATTCTTTCCGCTGTGCTACTGACTTCTAAGTTGCAGAAACTTGTTAAGTGCCAAAGATAAAAGTGATTGGCTATATTCACCCCCCGCCCCTCTCTAGCCATCCCGTTTCCAACAAGTGGTATCAGAGCTTGGGGCTCTGTACACGGCTTAACATCCAAGAGTTTTCAACAAGATGGCTTTGAGAGAAGGCTTCTCCACCACCCGACCTCCATTCTTTGATGGCGCCGACTTTCAATATTGGAGATCAATGATGGAATACTATTTGAAGATGGATATCCATACTTGGTTCGCGATGAAGGAGGGATTCACCCCTCCTAAGGATGATGAAGGCAAAGAACTCGAGTCTTCACGGTGGATTGCTGAACAAACTCAGAAGAGTGAAGCCGACGCGAAGGCGGTTGTCACTCTATAATGTGGCATGAACAAAGACCAACTCATCAAGGTTGGACCTTTCACAAGTGCAAAGGACTTGTGGAACAAACTCATTGAGCTTCACGAGGGCACCCGGGACTCAAGAATTGCCAAGAGGGACTTGTTCCTCAATCAACTCCAAAATCTCTCCATGATGGAGAGTGAGTCGGTAAGTGAGCTTCATAGCCGGTTCAAGGAAGTCCTCAATGGACTTCATTCAATTGTTGAAAAGGTCGAGAATTGCGACCTTGTGAGGTATGTCTTGAAAGCATTTCCAAGGAATGCTTTGTGGTCATCCATGGTGGATGCCTACAAAGTATCCAAGGATTTATCTATTGTAAAGTTAGATGATTTATTTTGTGAGATGGAATTGCATGAGATGGCTAACAAAGGCCCCAAGGAGAAGGGGATTGCCTTAGTTGCAGGGGATCGAACCAACAAAAAGAAGAAGGAGAAGGAAGTCTCTTCATCTTCATCCTCTTCCGAATCCGAGTCCTATTCCGAAGAAGATGGCAGTGACTCCTCCTCATCCGAAATGGTGAACTTCGTGCGAAGGATGATGCGAAGGGATCGACGTTTCAAGAGTAGAGGTAACACTAGTGAATCCAAACTTGATAAGACTAATGCCTCTTGCTTTGAGTGTGGTAGGAAAGGGCATTTCAAGAATGAATGTCTAAAGCTTAAGAAGAAGGAAGAGAAATCCAAGAAGAAAGAAGAAAAATCCAAGAAGAAGAAGAAGGCCTTGAAGGCCACTTGGGATGAGTCATCCTCAAGCTCATCCGATGAAGAGAAGGAGGAGAAGAGCACAAGGCATGTGACACTTATGGCTCTTGGAGAAGAGAGCAGTGATGAATCTTCAAGCTCATCAAACGCGGCTTCATCATCTTCGGATGATGAAGAGGTAACTTCTCCCGAGCTTGAAAAGTGTTATAGAGCAATTGCATGTTTAACTAGTATGCTTAAAAAGTCCAAGAATAAAGTTAAAGCATTGCAATTAGAAATTGATCAATTGAAGGCATCTAGAGATGATAACATTGATGATTTGCATGTTGACTTGCTAGAAGATGAAATTAAATCTTTGAAACATGAGATCGTAAATTTGAAATCCTCTAAGGTTGAGGAAATAAATGTTTCGCATGATGAACTGCTAGTAGAGGAAAACCAATCATTGAAGAGTGAGGTTGAGAAGCTCAAGAATATTCTTGGGAAGTTCTCAACTAGCTCTAAGACCCTAGATATGATCCTAAATGCCTAAAGGGCAGTCTACAATAGGGCCGGTATTGGTTACCGCCCTAAGGAACCCTCATTTGTGTCTCTCATGTCTAGGACTGACATGAGACAATCTAGGACACCCAAAACTCAAAAGAAAGTTGTCAAGGCATGGGTGCCTAAGTCATGTTTAGTTGATGCTTTAGGTCCCAAGGTTTGGGTACCTAAAACTTCTATTTTTCGAATTGTGTAGGTTATGATTGAGGGGGAGCATCTATCAACTTGGTTCGTTGATAGTGGATGCTCCAAACACATGACTGGGGATAGATCATTGTTTACCACACTTCACAAGAAAAGTAGAAGTAATGTATCATTTGGTAACAATGGTAGTCTTAAGGTCATAGGAATAGGAGACATTCAAATATCCGAATGTCTTAGAATTTCAAATGTCCTTCTAGTCAAGGGGATGAAATTTAATCTCCTAAGTGTCAGTCAATTGTGTGACACGGGTTACATAATTGACTTCCAACCAAGTCAATGTCTAGTTAGACACAATGACACCTTGGACACAGTACTAGTAGGAACAAGAGTAGACAATATTTATCAAGTTTCATTTAAAAGTGCTACTAATGTTTCTGCTAAGTGTTTCATGTCAAAAGAAGAAGAGTCCACCCTTTGGCACCGGAGGCTAGCACATGTGAACATGAAGAACATCCGGAAGTTGGCCAACAAGGGACTAGTCCGTGGCTTACCGAGCATCAAGTATGAAAAAGATAGACTTTGTGATGCATGTTAAATGGGTAAGCAAACAAAATCTGCACATAAAGGTAAAAGCGCTGTAAGTACTTCTAATGCATTAGATTTACTTCATATGGATCTATTTGATTGTAGTACCATCATATCATTGAATGGAAGTAGATATTGCTTTGTTATCATTGATGATTTTACTAGATACACATGGACTTACTTTTTAAAATATAAGGACCAAACCTTAGATGTTTTCATTTCTTTTTGTAGAAGAGTTGAAAATGAAAAATCATCAACCATTAAGACAATTAGGAGTGATCATGGAAGTGAATTTCAAAATCAAAGATTTTTAGAATTTTGTCAAGATAGAGGTTATAAGCATGAGTTCTCTACTCCTAGAACACCACAACAAAATGGTGTTGTAGAGAGGAAGAACCGTGTACTTCAAGAGGCTACACGAAGCATGCTGAATGAGTACTCACTCCCGAGTTACTTGTGGGCCGAAGCTGTAAATACAGCTTGCTATGTGTAAAACAGAGTCCTCATTCATAGGTTTCTAGGAAAGACTCCCCATGAACTTTGGTTTGGGAAACCACCTACAGTTAAACACCTTAGGGTGTTTGGTTGTAAGGTGTTCATTCTAAACACCAAGGACCACCTTGGAAAGTTCACGATAAAGGCTGATGAAGGGATACTAGTCGGGTACTCCCTCGTTAGCAAAGTCTAACGAGTCTACAACAAGAAGTCTAGATTAGTTGAAGAGTCTTCTGATGTGGTCTTTGAAGAAATTCCAAAGTCAATTGACCAATCAGAAAATGTAGAAGGAGTTCAACTCGAACTTAGGAGACTAAGTTTGAATGAAACTCCAAGTATTGTTGATGGTGATGAGTCTGATGACGGTGGACCTAGACAACCCATTGATCAGCTGGATCCTGAGGCTGAACTTGTGTCTGGTGAACCCGCTCAAGAAGCACAACCAACTCCTAGGAAAACTAGACTAGCCTCTAGTCATCCCCAGGACCAGATTGTTGGAGACATCCATCAGGGGTTAGAACTAGATCATTCTTCCGGAATGAGACTAATGAAGTTGCCCTAATTTCCGAAATTGAACCTAGGAAAATTGATGAAGCATTAAATGTAATGACCCAAAAAATCTCATAATATTTTCTTTAAAATATTGAGCATGACTAGATAATTTTCCGAGGGACCTAGAAATATTAATACGAATTTTAGCCTAGAAATCCATGTTTTCTCATTTAAATTGGGAAAAAATAAACACTAATGGGCTTTATATGGGCTTTCTAGTACCATAATTATTGGTGAATTTTAGATAAAAATTAATATAAATATAAAGAGGTTTTAATGAGAAATATTAACATAATTATGTGGGAATTTTTAAGGGATTTTTGAAATAATAGAAAATAAAAAATAAATAAAATACAAAAAATTAGTGCATGCACCAAGGATTGAACCTTGGACCTCTTGTACAACCATGCATGCTCTAACCAATTCTCCTAGCAAGGGAGTGCTATGAGAAAATGAAGTGGATTGTGGTTAAGGCTTAGGGAAAATGAAGGGTCATCCACCATGACTATTCACTTGCCCTCTTTAATGTGTTATAAAGAGGGGGCTTGGGAGTTACTTTCTTCCTTCCATCAATTCCACCTTTCTTCTTCCTCCTCCCTCACTCTAGCCGAAACTTCAAGGAGAGCTTCCCTTTGGAAAACTTCACAAGAGGGCTCATTCTTCAAGAGCTAAGGGTCATCTACAAGGCTACAAGGGCTAAGGGTGATCATGGGACAACAAGGTCTTCATCATCTTCCCTTTTTAAGGTCTAAAAACCAAGATAACCCAAGGTAAGACTCCCTCACCTGTGGTATAATGGGTTTTGAGTTATTTTCATGATACAAGAAATTGTTTGAACCATATATGAAGAAACACCAAAGTTAAGGCTACCAAGGGATTCGGCCACCATAGGTTTCTATGGTTTGGTTTGGATCCAACTCTTTAATATTGTTCCTTATGTTTTCTTATGTGGTAAGAGATGTTAATAGGGGTTATGTGAAGTTTTTTTTCATGATTTAAGGCCCTAGTAACTTTCGGCCAAGATGGGTTTTAGGGCAAGGGGTTAGGGTTAACTCCAAGCAAGGGTTCAAATGTTTTCCTATGGAAGTATATGTAAGTTATAGGATGTAAATTTGTAACTTTATGAATTTATTCATGTGATGGTGACCCATTAGGGTTTCGTCCAAGGTCCCAAGGTAGGGCTAGGGTTTAGGATTTACTCCAATCATGGGGTTTAATGGCTCCCTATGGTCTTGTATGTAATGTATGGGTGTTCTTTTACTTATGGAACCCTTCCTATTGATTGAATGGTGGAGTTTCATGCCAAGGAACTTTCGGCCAACTCCCAAGATTTAGGGTTTGGGTT
The DNA here is from genome assembly GCA_024364735.1 of Boesenbergia rotunda. Classification (NCBI taxonomy): domain Eukaryota; kingdom Viridiplantae; phylum Streptophyta; class Magnoliopsida; order Zingiberales; family Zingiberaceae; genus Boesenbergia; species Boesenbergia rotunda. Next base: position 180,933 of record JAGFNQ010006652.1, read on the forward strand.
GGGTTAAGACCACAAGGATGCATGTTTGTAGGGTACTATGATGTATATAGATGTTTAAGTATGTTGGAAGAATGTTTATGCCAATTGAAACCCTAGCTTATGTGTCATGAATTATATGTTAGGTCACTTGTAATGATGATTCATAAATGTTTGGACATGTGCCATGAACCCAAGGAAATGTATCATGTATGAAAGGACCTAGGCATGTTTTTCCATGTACCATAACCATGCATGTTTTTATGAATTAAGATGCTAATTATGTAGGTATGCCATGATTTAGGAATGATATGTATGCATGCCATGATTTATGAATAATATGAATGTATGCCATGATTTATGAATGATATGTATGCATGTCTTGTTTATGGATGAAATGATGAATGAAGTTAAAGTTCATGCCTTCAAGGCATAATGGTGATATGGAATGAGAATGATGAATGAAATGAGGTTCATGCCTTCAAGGCATAATGATGATGTTAAGCATTAAGAATGAATGAATATGCTATGTATGTTTTGTGAATGAAGAAGCATGTGAAAGTATTTTATTTTAAGAATGGGCTTGTACCGGACCTAAATAAGGTCCACGGTTCTGGACTACCGATGAAGCTGTCCACGGTTCGGGACTACCGATGAAGCTGTCCTTACGGTTCGGGACTACCGATGAAGCTGTCCACGGTTCGGGACTACCGATGAAACTGTCCTTACGGTTCGGGACTACCGATGAAGCTGTCCTTACCCTAGTAGGTCGAGATTAGCTACCTCGTATTTACTTAGGGATGCGCGCATATGATGAATGAATGTGGTACAAGCCAGGGCCCCAATGAATGTTATGATTATGTTTAAGTATTTAAAAGTATGATTTTAAACTAAGCATCCTTATGATATATGCATTTGCCCATGCATCCATCCATGATATGCATTATGTTTATGAAAAGTATGTTTATGCAAGGTATGTTGATGCAAAGTATGATAATGCAAAGTAGGTTCATGTTAATTATGATGTCATGATTATGTTTATGTTCATGTTAGTTATGCTGCTATGATTGTGTTTATGTTCATGTTAATTATGATGCCATGATTATGTTTATGTTCATGTTAATTATGATGCTATGATTATGTTTATGTTTATGTTAATTATGATGCCATGATTATGTTTATGTTCATGTTAGTTATGCTGTTATGATTGTGTTTATGTTCATGTTAGTTATGCTGCTATGATTGTGTTTATGTTCATGTTAATTATGATGTCATGATTATGTTTATGTTCATGTTAGTTATGTTGCTATGATTGTGTTTATGTTCATGCTAAGTTATGATGTCATGATTTCATTTATGTTCATGCTAAAGTATGATGCCACAATATCTATGTACATGCTAAATTCGGATGCCATGATTTTATTTATGTTTATGCTAAAACGATGATGTCATGATTGTGTAAATGTTCATGATAAGAAGTATGCTATGATATGTAGGATTGAAGCATTATGTTCATGTTTATACGACATATGGATTTTGTGAGTAGAAAAAGGGTTTTACTAAGCCTCCGTGCTTATAGTCTTATTTTCTTATACCGCAGATCAAGCAAGAGATTTCTAAGGGAAGCAGCAGGAGAGGCTAGAACATGGATGTGTAGTAGTGACATGGCCAAGAAACCCTCTCGTTTCACTTATTGTTTGTCTTATGATATGATAATGCTTACTTTGGGTTATGCTCGACTTATGATAGTTATGCCTAAGAAACAACCTACTATTCGTGAAGTTATGGATAAATTACTTGCTACCTGAAATGCTTATGAATAAGTCATGGAAAGTTGATATCATGATGCTACGCATGCTGATAATATGTTACCTGAAATGCTTATGAATAAGTTATGGAAAGTTGATGTCATGATGTTAGGTATGCTAGTAATATGTTAAGCATAATGTCACCATGTCCATGAATGATAACACAGATATGTGTATATGATTTAAGTACTAGTTATTCCGCTGCATTATGATGTTACATATGCACATGTATGTTTAGCGTAACGCCGCTTTAAAAAAACGGGCATTACATTAAATGATCCCGATTGGATCATTGCAATGCAAGATGAACTAGGTCAATTCGAAAGGAGTCAAGTTTACAACTTAGTTCCTAGACCCAAGAAGACCACCATTATTGGAACCAAATGGGTCTTAAAGAACAGATTGAACCATAAGAGAGAAATCATTAGAAACAAGGCACGCTTGGTAGCCAAGGGCTACAGTCAAGTTGAAGGCCTTGATTATGATGAGACCTATGCTCCTGTGGCACGATTAGAGTCCATCCGATTGATGCTTGCATTTGCAGCACATCGTGGTTTCAAATTTTATCAAATGGACGTTAAATCGGCCTTTCTAAATGGTTTAATTAGGGAAGAGGTCTACGTCGAACAACCTCCGGGGTTTGAGAGTACCGAATTTCCAAACCACGTGTTCAAGCTCAAAAAGGCACTTTATGGCCTTAAACAATCACCCCAGGCTTGGTATGAGCGGTTGTCGACATTCTTGATTGACAAGGGCTTCGTTAGAGGCCAAATAGACCCTACACTATTTCTACGAAGAGATGGTGACAATATTTTTGTAGCCTAAGTATATATCGATGACATAATCTGTGGCTCAAACAATAAGGGCTATTTAAATGAGTTCATTGGACACATGGAGAGTGAGTTTGAAATGAGTCTAGTGGGAGAGTTGACTTTCTTCCTTGGACTTGAAATCAAGCAAACTCGCGATGGTATCCATGTGCACCAATCAAAGTATACACAAGAAATGCTTCGAAAATTCAATATGAGTGATTCAAAAGAGGTAACCACTCCCATGGCGACAAACACAAGATTAGACAATGATGAGAGTGGTAAACCCGTTGATTTAACTCAATATCGAAGTATGATAGGTAGTCTGCTATACCTTACAGCTAGTCGACCTGATATACTATTTGCTGTAGGTATGTGCGCTAGGTATCAAGTTTGTGCCAAGGAATCTCACTTAATCGCTGTTAAGCGAATTTTGAGATATCTCAAGGGCACAATTGGTGTAGGTCTTTGGTACCCCCGTACCGAATCTTTTGATTTGATTGGCTACACGGATTCCGACTACGCTTGATGTAAGTTGGACCAGAAGAGCACAAGTGGGGGTTGCCAATTCTTAGGTTCGTCCTTAGTAAGTTGGTCAAGTCGGAAGCAACATTGCATTGCTCTCTCCACGACCGAGGCAGAATATATCGCCATGGGAGAGAGTGTATCATAATTGTTGTGGATGATACATACTTTAGAGGACTATGGATTGAGTTACACGGGTGTGCAAGTGTTATGTGATAACATTAGCACAATCAATCTAACCAAAAATCCAGTCCATCACTCTAGGACCAAACACATTGAAGTAAGACACCACTTCATTAGGGATCATGTAGCTAGGGGCGATATTGTACTCTCACATGTAGAGTCTAAATCAAACCTAGCTAACATTTTCACTAAACCACTTCCCGAAAATGAATTTAGTTTTCTATGATGGGAGTTGGGAATGTGTCGCGCTTCATAGTTTTTCTATTTGCATTCAAACCCTCTATGATTATTTCAAATTGTTGGGGAACAATTGGGTAACTTTGGGAACATCTCACACAAACTATAAGGTTTAACAAAACGTTTTTGCTTGCTAGAAATGGGGTGAGATGTTAGGATCAACTCAATTTCTCAAAATGTCGATGCATCCCTTGAGAAATTAAGTTGACGAGATAATAATCACGGTGGTGACCAAGTATGGGGAAAACCAATGCATAACATATGTGTATTTGGCTCCATGATCATACTGGACATTCCAATCAAGGAAACTTGATTGGAACATTGGATTTGATACAAACTTAAATGAAATTGTTTGAATGATTGTTGATTGAGTTTGATTCCAATTGGATGGGTCAAAGTGATTGTTGAACCTATAAGGACTTTTGATTCTTGTTCAGGGATCAATTCTAGTCATGGGATCATGTCCAAGTTTGATAAACTTCATCAGATCTTCTTGGGGAGATTCAGAAATTCTGAAACTGAATATTTCAGAAATTCAAATCGTATCAGGAACCCTGATCGGTCACCGGACCGATCAGGCCTAGGGCTGACCGGTCTCCGGACCGATCTGGCTCCATCCTGTAACGATCGATCCACAGACCGATCAACGGGGCAGCAGTGACCTTCCAAAAATTTGACTAGGTGTACTGAGCTAGCCTGGATCGGTCCCCAGACCGATCTGGCACCCCATGGTGATCGGTCCACAAACCGATCAGGGAGCCCAACAGTTTTCCTCCGGACCCTACTGTTCGTGTTCTGATCGGTCAACTGACCGATCAGGAGCGCGTCTGATCGGTCACCCGACCGATCAGGAACAGGCCAGTCCGATCAGGCTGTAGCCTGATCAGTCTGGGTGCGACCAGATTGAACGCTGATCCGTTCAGACGCATTAAATTCTGGTTGGTGGACCGATCCACCAACCGATTAACTTCACGAAAACCTCTTATCGGCCGAACCCTAGCGCCGAAACCTCCCACTCGCGCATCCTTTGCTTCGTGCTAAAACTCCTCAGTGCCTTCCCCTTCCTCTTGCGAGTGTGCTCTTGCGGATCTGAGGAGATCTTCCGAGTCCCGTGACGTCCCTCTCTCGCGAAAAGACCTTGCGACCAGTTCTTGCGCCGAGAGTCTCTTCCTGCGCACATTTTCTTCCTCTCGACTTCCAAGAACGACACCAATGGCACCAAAGTGAGTGTTGCCTTAACTTCTCCCTTCGAATCATATCATGGATTATATTGTGAAGCTAATCATATTTTGGTTTTGCTCTTGTTCTTGCTATTGTACCGTGACCCTATGATCTTGGCTGTGATCTCATTTTCTCGCCTTATGTCCATTATCAAACCTTAATCCAAATGTGTCTCTTGATCATTATGTCTTGGTTGTATTCTTTGATTGGGTCTTATCTGGTATGATCAATGTGTGATTCAATCTATGTTCATCTTGCTCAAATTGATTAAATCATGTGTATGACCAATTCAACCCTTTAGAAAGTCTTCCAAGGGCAAGGAAGCTGCTGAGGGCAGCTCTGTAACGCCCGCTTTTTTTTTTATAGACCATCATAAAGCGGCGTTACATTAACATACTTAGGCATGTAGACATCATAATGTAGCGGAAAACTTTAAACTTACACCTACATGCACTTACTACCATTCCTACCATCATAACCTGGAAGCTTGGCATATTAACTTTATACTTAGCATCATATCATACTTAGCATCATGCCATATTTTAGCATCATATCATACTTAGCATCATGTCATACATTAGCATCATGTCATAGAGTCATATTCAAGTACTTAGTAGTAAAGGTAGAGTTCTATCATAAGACAAACAAACATATGGTCTCTTGGCCAAGTCACTATCACACACATTCTGCAATGCCCTCCTGCTGCTTCCTTATTATCCCCTTGCGTGATCTGCGGTATAAGAAAATAAGACTATAAGCACACAGGCTTAGTAAGACTCTTTCCTACCCACTAAAATCATACGTCACTTAATCATAAACATATGAAACATTAGCATACTTAATGCTTTACTTAGATCGTCATCCTTATCATCACTTAGCATTCATTCGACATGTCATGGACATGACTTCATCATATTCATAGCATGACATAAACATAACCATAAACATTCATGTATGGCATCATACTTGACATAAACATAAACATCATAAACATTCATAGCATGGCATAAACATAAACATCATAAATATTCATAGCATGGCATAGACACAATCCATAAACATCGTAAACATTCATAGCATGGCATAATACTTGGCATGGACATAAAATCATGGCATAACCTAATTAAAATCATGGCATCCTATACTAGCATGAGCATAAATAAAATAATGGCATTCTAACATAACATAAGCATAATTAAATCATGGCATCCTAAACTAACATGAACATAAATAGAAGCATGGCATCCTAACTTAGCATAAACATAATCAAAGCATGACATTCTAAACTAGCATAAAATCATGGCATCCTAAACTAACATGAACATAAGTAAAATCATGGCATAAAATCATGGCATTAACATAGATAAATCATGGCATAAAAATCATGGCATAACATAGATAAATCATGGCATAAAAATCATGGCATAAACATAAATAAATCATGGCATAAAAATCATGGCATAAACATAAATAAATCATGGCATAAAAATCATGGCATAAAATAAATAAATCATGGCATAACCATCCTTTTCATGAACATACTTTTCATAAACATACTTTTCATAACGTAATGCATAACATGAATGGATGCATGTAACAACTGTGCATATATATATATATAAAGATGCTTAATCTTTAAAACATGCTTTTAAATCATCATCATAACATCATTGGGCCCTGGCTTGTACCACATTCATTCATCATATGCGCGCATCCCTATGTAAATACGAGGTAGCTAATCTCGACCTACTAGGGTAAGGACAGCATCATCGGTAGTCCCGAACCGTAAGGACAGCATCATCGGTATTCCCGAACCGTGGACAGCATCATCGGTAGTCCAGAACCGTGGACCTTACGTAGGTCCGGTACAAGCCCATAAAATAAAATAAAATACTTTGCATGCTTCATCATTCATAAGTTATTCATGGCATACTTATCATAACATAACTTGTTACGGCTCGGCCCGTCTACCGGCCCATTTACCGGTCCATATGACCGTCGTACCGTCGACCATCGACCGTGCCGTTTAGCATATTCATTCATTCATCATACTTAACCTTCATTCATCATTTTCATTCTTATCATGCATAACCATGGCATATCATTCATAAACATGGCATATCCTTCATAACATGACATATCATCCATAAACATGGCATATCATTCGTAAACATGGCATATCATTCATAACATGGCATATCATTCATAACATAGCATATCATTCATAAACATAAATCACATCTTACCATAGGGCCATTGGGACCCTTACTTGAAATAAATTTTAACTTTTACCTTATTAACCCTTATATGGCCGAAACTTGTGGAGTCCCATGGCCATGTGAAAATTCACACAATCGCCATCCATCATCCTTATATCATGGCAACACATAAACATAAGTTGAGGTTAAAGACTCAACCCTAACCCTTGGGTCCTTGGGGTTGGCCGAACCATATGGGGCCTCTAGGGTACCCCAAAAATTCCCAAAATTTATACTTAACCTCTACACATCATGAGGGAACATTAAATGACATTATCCTGATTTTTAACATATTTTTAGACATTTAAAACATGGGGCCGAAACCCTTAAACTTAAGGTTCTGGGTTTTGCTTCTTTCATGTTGGCCGAAGCTAGGACCTGGCTTCACTCACCAGCCTTTCATCCAACTTAGCTTCCCAAGCTAGGACCTGGCCTCACTCACCAGACTTTCATCAAACCTAGCTCACTCACCGGGAGTCGTGCCCAGTCCCCGACCAGGACTTAATCCAGACTCATCTTGTTAACCTAAACTAAAATCGGTGTCAACACCAAAATAACAATCAGGGTTAGACTGCATCAACATCTTTCAGTATACACATCTTATAGAGTCCTACTCAAAAGAAGTTGATTCTATTTTCTAATTACTTTCTTTGAAAAAATATTAGATAATTCTTTTCATTTGAATCAAACCCTAAGACTCAGAGGAAGATCACTTGTAGTCAACAAGCTTCTTAGGACTATGTCAAGTTTAGGAGGAGGTCAAATTAAAAGAACTATTAAAATTTCCAAAATACACTATCTTTTCAAAATCATTTGAAAACATAATATTCTATTTTAAAAACTCATGTTGAAAATCTTTTTGGCTTTTAAATACGTTTGAAAATACTATATTCCAAAATATATTTTGAGAATCTTTTAACTTTTGGAATATTCCTAAAATATTTTTTTTACTTGAATTTGGAAAATTTTCTAAGACACTTAGGAAAATTTTCCTTGTAGTTAACAAGGTTTCCTAGAATTGTGTCAGAATGGAAAAGAAACCAAATCAAGAAACTTATTATTTTCCAAAACCTAAATACATTGAAAATGTTTATTTATGAAAAATCCCTAAGGCACAGAGGAATTTTTCTTGTGGTCAACAAGATTCCTACGATTGTGTCAGACTTAGGGAAAGTCAATTTGTTTAGGTACAATAATCTTAAAAAAAAGGGGGGGAAGGTTTTGTATATCATTTTCTTAAAAACTTTAGCATTTTCAAAATGGGGAGAAAGACTTAAGTTATATATTTTTTTAAAATCTCATTGTTGGTGTAAGTTTTTCTGGTATTTTTTGATGTATGACAAAGGGAGAGAGAGGAGCTTACGTTAGAGCTTAAGTCAGATTTTTTTCGATTTCTCCCAAGGATTAAACCTAGATTTAACCCTTAGACCTAACCTAACTTAAGATATTGTCAAACATCAAAAAGGGGGAGATTGTTGGTGCAAGATGCATCAGTGATGTCATCCTCTAGAGTTTTGATGTTTAACAATATATTTAAGTTAGTATCAATATATGTTAGATAAGGTAAGGGTTAGTCAAAGTGATCAAGGGTTAAACCAAACAGGACCATATGTTTGGTAGGGTAAATCTAGATTTGATCAGGTTAAAAAAGGGGTTAGCCAAATTGGATCTGATGATTAGCCGAGTGAACCAGAACTCAAGGTTGGTCAGTTTGACCAAGGGAGTAAACCAAACCGGACTTGAGGTTTGGAGTTATATTTATTTGAAAAATGGAGGAAGTCTAGCCAGGATCATGATGACTAGCAAAGGAGTGATTTGATGAAAGAAATCTTGGTGAGTGAAACCGGGTCCTAGCGAGTGAAGCTAGGTTGGACTAAGTCCTAGTAAGTAAAGCTAGGCACGAAGTCATGGTCCGGAGGACTAATCACTAAGTCTTGGTCGGGGATCAGGCAACGGAGTCTTTGCCGAGCGAGAGTTGTCGGACAGAAGTAGAGACGGGTTGAGGTCGGATGTCTCGAGATTCGTGTTCTCGGAGGCCGAGCAAAATTCCAACCGAAGGTCCCGGTTGGCAAAAGTTTTAGTCGAGCGGGGATCGCGAACAAAAGTAGAGATGGGTCGAGGTTGGACATCTCAAGATTCAGGTTTTCGGAGGCTATGCGAAAGTCCAACCGAAGGTTCCGGGTGGCAAACACAACTTCTCCAGTATGGAGTAGGTGAGGACGCGTTCCTCGGGAAAGGGAACATTAGGCGTCGGTTCGACCTAGGGTTTCAAGTGAAATCCAAAGTCAGAACCATTTGTTAAGGCTAAGAATATTTGTTTTATTGTGTGTTTTGTTGTCTTGTAGGTACCTGGAGTTGGAGGTAAGATAGGCGAACGAAACACAAAGCAAAGTAGCCTGGGAAGGTCATCCAAGGCACCTGACTTGAATCAGGCGCCCCAGGCTTGTAGGGGGCCCCAGTTGGGGCAGCTCACGTCTGTGGCTTCCCAGGCGCCTGCGAGGTCCCAGGCGCTTGGGAGGTCCCAGGCACCTGAGAAAGAAGGCTTATCCCTATTGCGAATTCGATGCGAAGGATGAACTTTGACCGCTACGTGCCAGGTGCCCTAGACACTAGTATAAAAGGGGGTTCGACTCCTCAATGCAGAACACTAATTTTCACATCCAATAAAGTAGTCTGTGTGAAGCAAAAGTGCTCAAGACGAAGCTCTGCGACCAAGGAGGCTCCAGGAAGAAGAGTGCGTGGCACTTCGGACTTCCGGATTGGCCGGATCTTCAACTTTTTGTTTGATTTGCTTTTCATTTTCAAGTTAAAGTTATTTACTATCTTTTTGCTTGTAACTCTGAATTGTAAGACGGGTTTCTCCGCCTCCGGAAAGTCTGGAAAGGAGACCATTAGTGGACTCACGATTGAGTGCTTAAGCCTTGGACGTACTGACTCTGGGGGGTTGGGAACCAAGTAAAACCCGCTTGTCTCTTATCCTTTGTTTCTCTTTATTTTTATTTTCTACTGCGTACTAACCCTAATAGAGAGACAAACGACGAGTTTTCCGACGAACTTGCGACATGATTTACGAGTCGATATTCACCCCCCCTCTATATCGACCGGCACCAATCCTACAGTTGTGACCTTGATCTGGTGTTCGGCGGAGTTAGCCATGAAGAAAGGAAAAGGGCAAAGTATAAATAATGCACATTTTGCTCTTTAGTCTCTGGATTTCAGGTTATTGCAACCCAACCCCTATTTTCAGGTTTCCTTTTCCTTTTCCCCCTTAACCTTTTGAGTTAATCCCTTGAATACAAATCTAAACTCTGATAAAACCTAAACAAACTCCGAAATTTTCTGGGACCGAGTTGGAGGTGTCGTATTTAACATTCTCTCCTATTAACAAAAATTTAGTTCATAAATTTCATTATTGCATACGATAAATACTAATAGCTAATACTAACAACACCAATACATTATACATGCTCAGCGAAATCTAACCATACGTTTTCCGAGTAGGGTAGCGGCCTATTAAGTGCAAGGGACTCCCATAACCTCTGATACATAACTAGTATCCAGCCGGTAGGGACACTCCTAGACCCCATGATCTAATCGTCGACACACTCTATGTTAGTAATATGAGAGAAGTGTCCTAAGGCAATCGCCTTATGATTGTAAACATTTATTTTAATAAATGAAAATTTACTATTTGAGTATACATGTTTGTGTATTTGATTGGGATCTTAAACTCATTTACTGAATGTCCGCAATACAATTCACAGCATGAGAGAATTTGTGATGAATTCACAACTAGTGATTATCTCTACATGTGCAATTGTGAAGTATTGAAAATATCCCTAGTCGATGAATTGATAAACATGGACACTATCAATTCTGTTGAGACTAGCATGGGTTATTCTCTAATCAGCTGATTCTCACTGGCTGGTGACATTGGGATGTCCGGAGATAAACATGAATGCTAGTTAAGGGAACTAGTTCATTGGAGTGACTAACTGTAAAACTTCACATGGTAGTTTATATATAGACATGTCAGTGAAGTTCTTACTGCAGCTTAAGTGCGATGTTCGTTTGACTTGCGGTGTTCAAGTCATCTTGGTCATGGAGACTTATACTTTAACATCTTAAGCAAGCATCTCCAAGGAGGTGTGGACCCAGGATGGTTGGGTATAAGCCGAAGTGCCTGAAGATGTTTGAACAGCCTAAAAAGGATTCACCACTCCTTGCGAGGAGATGTATACCCAGGCCTATCGTCGGATTGTTACTCAAAGCCTCTGGCCAGAGCATGTCATGTTTAGAGTATGAGTCTCTTAAATACATGAGAGTAATTAGAAATCCAAAGGACGAGAGAACGTTACTTGGGCTAGGTGTGACGTAGTCAGCCTAGTGGGGACTGACACACACAGACCATGTCCTGAACCAAGTGGGTATAAGATGGTGAAGGGAATGAGGCACGATTCATTAGAGCTGCTGAAGGGTTTCAGAATTATTTCTGAGGTCAACCGTTGATCTTTCGATTAATTGGGGGTCATGATATACTACTAGGTGCCACTCATGATCGTTCTATAATTGGTTGATTATAGACGGCCAACATAAATCGAAAGCCTATTTAGTCACACGCACTACGAGTAATCCGACGGATTTAAAACGAGTTGAAAATTAGATTTTCCGATCAAGAGAAATAAGTCTAATCTGAATTAATCAGAGGCGCAACGGAAGCTTAAAATGGCTAAGTCTTTTGAAGGCTTATTGGGCTAATTAAATGAGTTTAATTCGCGAGGGTTTGGCTTGATGTGGCCGGCCAAAGAGGGTACCCACCCTCTTTGGTTTGGCCGGCCACTACAAGGAGAGAAAACCAATTTATTTGGTTTATTTTATAAAATAAATCAAGCGCGATTTGTTTTATAAAATTATGGATAAATAAATCTATATAAAGAAATTTATAGAAATTTATTCTTTTTTATGGAAATTAAAATGAACCATGGATCGGTTTATTTTAATTTTATAAAATCAATTATGAATTGATTTTTCCATGATAAGAAAAATTTATAAATTTTTGTAAATTTTATTCCATAATAAAAGGAGAGATGTATTTATTTTATTATAAATTTAGTTATAATAAAACTTGGCATAACGGAATAATTCATAAGAAAATTTATAGGTTAAATTTCTTATGAAAATTTATTCCGTTAAAAGAGGAGACTTGGCGATGGAGAGGCTACTATATAAAGGAACCAAGGCTGGGCTTGAATTCCTCAATTGAATTATCAAGAGATTAAGTAGCTCCCTCTCTCTCTCTAATTCTCTCCCTCTCTCTCTAGGGCCGGCGCCCACCTCTCTCTCTCTAGGGCCGGCGCCCACCTTTCTCCCTCTAGGGCCGGCGCCACCTCCCTTGCCGTGAGCCACCACCAAGACGAAGCAGGTCGCGACTCCTTCCTCCCTTCACGGAATCTTGATTCCGTTATTCGGTGGTTAGTTTCTATCTTTTCTCTCTTGATATTCTAGTTGTGCCTTTGGAGAATCTAGTAGTTCTCGTCGGCACAAAACTCGTGGCTTTGCGAAGTCATCCCGAAGAGAACTCGGCGTGGACGCGAATAGAGGCGAAGCTTCCAAGGGACGCTACGATTGGTTCTCGTCCTTTACTTCGAGTTACGCGAGGTAACGAGTAAATTAGTTTACTTCTGTAAAATTTTAATTTATGATCATGTCCACACATCATAAGGTCGCATGCTAGATATGTGGTTAAAAATAATTTAAGAAATTATTTATGCTAATTCTTCCGCTGCACGTAAATAATTTAAAATTTACGAACCCGTATCCTTGTCAACATCCACCCGGTCCCAACACTCTGGATCCCACCCAAGTATATCTGTGAGAAGTATGAAAGAGAACAACCAATATCATATCGAGAAATGCCGATCCATCGGTCCATGGTGCCTCATCTCTAGTGATAGTATGAACCCACCCATCTCTGAAATGGATGGCGGCATCGTCTGGACAAGATGTGGTTGGCTCATAGGAGCTGTAACTGATTGCTGAGGCAGAGGTGTTGGACGTGTCTGATAATAACTGCCCGTAGCTGAATACTGTGACACTACTGGAATATAGGCATGCTCATACCCATGCATGCAACAGACATGTGCTGGAAAAGGGGCAGCGTGAGGGTGACGAAAGGAAGTCTGAGTCTTATGCCCTCCCCCTGAGATTTTCATTGACTCAAATGCCTCCTCTGTCCAGTAGCTCCCGTACACTCATTCTGTGCCTTTAGTGCACAATCTCGACTCATATGCCCCGGTGCAGTAGTAGCAAACAGAATGCTCCAATGGGCACCTACTATGCTCTTGTAGACTTTTCCTGATTTTCCTGAGAAGATCGGAAGAGCCCGTAGATGAACGTCCGGACTTCTGAGGCCTGCTAGGTGCCTCAGAAGTACTTTGAGCAGACTAACTTTGGCAACCATGCTTCTGCCCCTGTGGCCTGAGGCTGCTAAGTCTGAGCTAACTCCTTTCCCTTCTCCTTATCCCTATATGCCCGCTACTGGGTCATCTCAATAGGAAGGGCTCTATCCAATTCCTTGAGGTAAGATAACATGCTAAAACCAACTATACGAATCTGGATATACCCAGCTAGTTCCTGGGTAAACTAGAGCATACGCGATCTATCCTCTACGACTAACTATGGGCAAAATTCGACCAACCGGTTGAATTCTGCATTATGATCTATGACAGTGCAGTCTCCCTACTGGAGATTTAGAAATTCCAAACGTTGAGTCATCTGATACGCAATCGGAAAATACTGACTCTCGAATGCCTTACGAAAAGCAGCCCATGTGATGTGATGCTCACCAATGACTGTGCGTTGTGTGGCCCACCAAGTAATAGCATCATCATGCAAATGGTAGACAGTCAGTTCTACCTTCTCCCAATCCGTACATGTCATATAATAAAAGGTACCCTTTAGGGACTTAATCCAAGAACGAGCAATCCAAGGATCTGATCCTCCATGGAATAGTGTAAATTAGCCTTTCACCGACTTAGCTAATGCTGAAACCATGCTTTGGCCATGGCCTAGTCCGCAGAAACGATAGGATCCACCAGTGAAGTTGTGTGAAAACTGGTGTAGGCACTACTGGTGGTGCTGCCGAATACACAGTAATGGGTACCGCTGGTGGTACTGTTGGTTACACAGTGTGGGTACCGCTGGATATGTAGAGGCATATATCGCTGGTGGTACGGCTGAATACACAGCAGTAGGTTCCACTGGTAGTATGGCTGGATACACAACTGTAGGTACTGATGTCGGTACTATGGAAATAACTGGGGTAGATATCGCTGGCGGAACGGTAGGAACCATTGGTGGTATGGCTGGATATGCAACTGTAGGTACCGATGATGGTACTATGGAAATAGCTGAGGTAGATATCGTTTGCGGAACGGTAGGAACTGTTGGTGCAGAAGGCAACCAAATCGAACCTGAGTTTTGATAATGGCAACAGGGCTCAAAAGTTAAGTCTTTCTTGTTATCTAACATGTGACTCTAGTGTGCAGGGTAAAAAGCCCTAGCGAAGGACTGCTAGTCACTGGCGAAGGAATGCTAGGATAAAAAGCCTTAGCGAAGGAATGCTAAGCACTGGCGAAGGAATGCCAGGGTAAAAAGCCCTAGCGAAGGACTGCTAGGCACTGGCGAAGGAATGCCAGGGTGAAAAGCCCTAGCGAAGGACTGCTAGGAGCCAGGCGAAGGACAGTCTGGGATTGAAGCCCTAGCGAAGGAATGCTAGGCACCGGGCGAAGGACAGCTCGGCATCCAAGACTTGGCGAAGGACCGCGAGGCAAAAGTCCAACCAGAGGAACGGTTGGCATCAGGTACATTCTCCCGAGAGGAGTAGGTGAGGACGCGTTACCCGTCGAGGGAACAGTAGGCGTCGGTTCGACCTAGGGCTCCATTTTGGAGACCGAAAGTCAGAAACAAGACAGCTAAGGCTGTATAAAAATTAATATGTTACTGCTTTTTGGACTAACCCTGGATGCAGGACCGAAGGACTGAGTGTCTGCAGCTCAGAGAGCCTCAAAGGAGTGAGGCAGAAGCTGAGCAGGGTGCCCCGGATGTTCCGGGCGGCCCCAAGGTGAAGACCAACCAGCAGGAGCAAACTCTGCATCGACAACTGACTGTCGGGGCGCCCCGGATGCTCCGGGCGCCCCCATCGCTCCGGGCGCCCCGCATGCTGCGGGTGCCCCCAGCGCCAAGTACCGAAGCAGCTCCCCTTGAAGCCAGCGGATAAGAGAGCTGACCCGGTTATCCCGGGCGCCCCCAGCGATCAGGGCGCCCCCGTCAAAGCTTGATCCCGATTTTTGAGGGATCAGAGCTGACCGAGACCGAGGCGGATCGGCTGACACGTGGGGGGGCGCCCCCGACGTTCCGGGCGCCCCCAGGGCCTATAAAAAGGCCCTCGAACCAAGGCTTCAGCACATCCAAGTTTTCCAACACATTCACGCTCTTCCGTTCCCGCGCTCTGCTCCAGAAACCTCCTGACTCGAGATACAAGCGCCGACGACGTCCAACTGCTCCGAAAATACCATCTACTCCGGACGTCGTTAAAGAAGAGTTGATTTTTAATTTACTGCACTTATTCTGTAATCAATCTTTGTAAACTGCTTTTGCGCCTCATATAGAATTGCCCAAAGTAATCGATCAACGATCGTGGGCCTTGGAGTAGGAGTCGACCTAGGCTCCGAACCAAGTGAAACCACTTGTGTTCGTGTGTTGGTTTTAATTTCCGCTGTGCAATTTCTCTCATATTAAATCCGAATGCTTTCCGATATTCACCCCCCCCTCTATCGGTTCTCTCGATCCAACAAGTGGTATCAGAGCGGGGAAGTTCAAACTTGGTGCAACCACCAGTTTGAAAATTTTTCGGATTTTTTTATTTTCTTTTTCTCGTTCGAATTTCTTCTAAATTTTTCGTTCGAATTTTTTTTTGTTAATCGAGGTTGGTGCAACACCCCTCGATATTTTATTTTCCTTATCCCGCACTACTAATCCAAGACCAAGTCTTGGGAAATTTTTTTTGTTAGTTATTTTTTTCAGATTAAATGGTCATGCAAGAAGGATTCAACACCGCCAGACCTCCACTTTTCAGTGGAGAAGACTTTTCCTACTGGAAAAGTCGAATGGAGGTCCACCTGAAAACTCAGGTGGACATGTGGATAATCATCCAGTTCGGACCGGAGATTCCCAAAAACGCTGAAGGACAACCTCAAAGCTACACAGAGTGGGACACCGCTCTGAAACGAAGAATTGAAGCAGATGCAAAGGCGACCCAGACCCTTCAATGCGGCTTGACAAAGGAGGAGCTAAACCGGGTGGGCCCCTTCAACAGTGCCAAAGAGCTGTGGGTAAAATTGATCGAGCTGCACGAAGGAACATCAGACACTCGGATCAGTAAAAGAGATCTGCTCCTGAACAAACTGTACACCATCAAGATGGCCGACAACGAAACAACAGCGCAGCTTCACGCACGAATCCAAGAATTAATGAACGGTCTTCACACTATAGGTCACAAGGTCGAAAACCGTGACCTAATAAGGTATGCTTTAAATGCTTTCCCTAGAAACACCTTGAGGGCATCTATGGTAGATGCATACAAGGTTTCAAGGGATCTCTCTAAAATTAAATTAGATGAATTGTTTTCCGAGTTAGAACTTCATGAACAGACTAACTGCAATATGACCGAGAAAGGTATTGCCTTTGTTGCAGGAAAAACTGGAAGGTCAACAAAGAAGAAGCCACAACCTGAACCCGAGTCTAACTCAGACTCAGACTCAGAAGACGAAGAAGGAGATCGACCTAAACTGGTCCAACTAGCCCGAAGCTACTATAAAGAATTAAAGAACCAAACCAACAGAAGGAACGCCAACCAAAGAAAGGACGAACCAGCTGAACCCGCAAATGACAAAAACAAGCCCAACGTGACCTGCTACGAGTGCAAGAAGAAGGGCCACTACAAGACGGAGTGTCCAAACCTAAAGGAGACCAAGAAGACAAGAAGAAAGAAAGCACTCCAAGCAACCTGGGACGAATCTTCCTCAGAAGAAGAAGAGGAAGCACCCCAGTCAAACCTACTAGCCCTGACCGCCTTAGAAGAAGTCGAGACCGAGTCAGAATCAGAACAGGACGACGACAGACTAACCTTTTCAGAAGACGGCGAAATCAAGGTAAGTGGTTTCAATAGAAGTCAATTAAATGAACTTATATCTTATCTTTCTCGAGATTTGGCAAAAGCTAAACTCCGAGTCGAATCCCTCCGATAGGAAGTAAAACTCCTGAAAGAGGGAGCTGACTCTAAACCCTTAACCGAGAAGGATCAAGAAGGAACTCCTACTCAAGTTGAAAAACTTGAGAAGGAGAACTCCTCCCTGAAAACTCAGGTTAAGGATCTTAGATCAGCTTTAGAATGATTCACATCTGGTTCCAAGGGTCTTGACATGATTCTTGGAAAGCAGAAATCAGTTCTAAATCGATCCAGACTTGGCTATAGAACCAAATCTAGACAAAGATCTTACTTTGCTATACTGAATCAGTCCAGAAGTAAAGTTCAGGCATGGGTACCCAAACTGTGCCTGAACAAACCAACTGGATCAAATCAGTATTGGATCCCCAAGGACAAGATTTGTTGGTGCAGAAAGCACCAAAGTCAAACCTGTGTTTTGATAATGGCAACAGGGTTCAAAAGTTAAGCCTTACTTATTATCTAACATGTCACTCTAGTGTACAGGGTAAAAAGTCCTAGCGAAGGAATGCTAGGCACTGGCGAAGGAAGGCCAGGGTAAAAAGCCCTAGCGAAGGACTGCTAGGCGCTAGGCGAAGGACAGCTTGGGACTAAAGCTCTAGCGAAGGAATGCTAGGCTCCGGGCGAAGGACGGCTCGGTATCTAAGACCTGGCAAAGGACCGCCAGGCAAAAGTCCAATCAAAGGAGAGGTTGGCATCAGGTTCATTCTCCCGAGAGGAGTAGGTGAGGACGCGTTCCCCGTCGAGGGAACAGTAGGCATCGGTTCGACCTAGGGTTCCATCTTGGAGACCCAAAGTCAGAACCAAGACAGCTAAGGCTGTATAAAATAATAATATACTGCTTGTTGGACTAACCCTGGATACATGACTGAAGGACTGAGTATCTGCAGCTCAGAGAGCCTCAAAGGAGTGAGGCAGAAGCTGAGCAGGGCGCCCCGGATGTTCCGGGCGCCCTAAGGTCAACCTAAGACAGCAGGAGCAAAAACACACCTTGACAGTTATATGTCGGGGCGCCCCGGATGGTCCGGGCGCCCCGCCTATCGCGGGCGCCCCCAGTGCCAGCTGCCGAAGCACCCCCTCGCGAAGCCAAGAGGATGAAGGCTTGACCCCGTCAATGCGGGTGCCCCGAGCGCTCCGGGCACCCCGGTCAAACCTGATCCCGATTTTGAAGGGATCAGATGTTGACCGAGCTGGAGACGGATCGACCGCCACGTGGGGGGGCGCCCCCGACGTCCCGGGCACCCCCAGGCCCTATATAAAGGGCCCTCGACCCCAAGCATCAAACAACACCTTCAATCAACGCTTCTACGCTCTTCTGCTCTCGTGCCTCGCTCCGGAAACCTCCCAACTCGAGCCGACGACGTCCTGCTGCTCCGAAAAAGACAACCTACATCGGACGTCGGTAAAAGAAGAGCCTCTTTTTTTGTAAGTTTACTGTACTGCATTTGTAAATCAATCTTTGTAAACTATTATTGCGCCTCATATAGAATTGCCCAAAGTAAATGGTCAACGACCGTGGGCCTTTGAGTAGGAGTCGACCTAGGCTCCGAACCAAGTAAAAAATTACTGTGTTTGCGTTTGATTGTTTTATTCCGCTGCGTAACTGCTCTTTCCATAAATCCGAACGATTTTCGATATTCCCCCCCCCTCTATCGGTTCTCTCGATCCAACAAGTGGTATCAGAGCGGGGAAGTTCAAACTTGGTGCAACCACCAGTTTGAAAATTTTTCGGATTTTTATTTTCTTTTTCTCGTTCGAAGTTTCTTTAAATATTTCGTTCGAATTTTCTTTTTCCCGTTAATCGAGGTTGGTGCAACACCCCTCGTTATTTCATTTTATTCATCCCACACTACTAATCCAAGACCTAGTCTTGGGAAATTTTTTCTTGTTAGTTTTTTTTAGATTAAAATGGCCATGCAAGAAGGATTTAGCACCGCCAGACCTCCACTTTTCAGTGGAGAAGACTTTTCTTACTGGAAAAGTCGAATGGAGGTCCACCTGAAAACTCAGGTGGACATGTGGATTATCATCCAGTCCGGACTAGAGATTCCCACAAATGCTGACGGGGTTCCTCAAAGCTACACAGAGTGGGACACCGCTCTGAAACGAAGAATCGAAGCAGACGCAAAGGCGACTCAGACCCTTCAATGTCGTTTAACAAAAGAAGAGCTGAACCGAGTGGGCCCCTTCAACAGTGCCAAGGAGCTGTGGGCAAAATTGATAGAGCTACACGAAGGAACATCAGACACCAGGATCAGCAAGAGAGATCTGCTCCTAAACAAACTGTACACCATCAAGATGGCCGACAATGAAACAGCAACCTAACTCCACGCACGAATCCAAGAATTGATGAACGGTCTTCACACTATAGGTCACAAGGTCGAAAATCGTGACCTAATAAGGTATGCCCTAAATGCCTTCCCTAATAATACCTTGTGTGCACCTATGGTAGATGCATACAAGGTTTCAAGGGATCTCTCTAAAATTAAATTAGATGAATTGTTTTCTGAGTTAGAACTTCATGAACAGACTAACTGCAATATGGCCGAGAAAGGTATTGCCTTTGTTGCAGGAAAAATTGGAAGATCGACAAAGAAGAAACCTCAACCTACAGAAAGAAGGCCAACCGAAGAAAGGACGAACCAGCTGAACCCGTGAGTGACAAAAACAAACCCAACGTGACCTGCTACGAGTGCAAGAAGAAGAGCCACTACAAGACGGAGTGTCCAAACCTAAAGGAGAACAAAAAGACAAGAAGAAAGAAAGCACTCCAAGCAACCTGGGACGAATCTTCCTCAGAAGAAGAAGAAGAAGCACCCCAGTCAAACCTACTAGCCCTGACCGCTTCAGAAGAAGTCGAGACCGAGTCAGAGTCAGAAAAGGACGACGGCAGACTAACCTTTTCAGAAGACGGCGAAATCAAGGTAAGCGGTTTCAATAAAAGTCAATTAAATGATCTTATCTCTTATCTTTCTCGAGATTTGGCGAAAGCCAAACTCCGAGTCGAATCCCTCCGACAGGAAGTAAAACTCCTGAAAGAGGGAGCTGATTCTAAATCCTTAACCGAGAAAGTTCAAGAAGGAACTCCTACTCAAGTTGAAAAACTTGAGAAAGAGAACTCCTCCCTAAAAACTTAGGTTAAGGATCTTAGAGCGGCCTTAGAACGATTCACTTCTGGTTCCAAGGGTCTTGACATGATTCTTGGAAAACAGAAGTCCGTTCTAAATCGATCTGGACTTGGCTATAGAACCAAATCCCGACAAAGATCTTATTTTGCTGTACTAAATCAGTCCAGAGGTAAAGTTCAGGCATGGGTACCTAAACTGTACCTGAACAAACCAACTGGATCAAATCAGTATTGGATCCCCAAGGACAAGATTTACATCTTGCCTAATCATTATCGTGGCTATAGTCCAGGGGGAGCCAAATTAAAAACTAATTTTATTGTTAAATAGAATTTAATTCTTGCAAATTTGCCTGATTGATTGTTTATTTCTGCAATTTACCATGCTTAGACCTAGGTTAGTATAAGGATTGAACAAACTTAATTGAAATTTGAAAACATAGTATTGGATGGAGGTGAGATGATAGTATGTTAGGGAAACCAATTCTAATAAGATCAAGTTCACTTGGTCTCTTTAGACTGGTGAAACTAGCCGAAGCTACCGATCCAAAATCCAAACTAGTTAGACCAGAACTTTTTCAAAAATTAATTTTGAAAATGAAATTTCATTAAACAGCTTTGTCAAGGAAAGGGTTGATGATCCAATAAGGCTACGGCCAAAGAAGGCCTAGTGCCTCGCCAAGACCTGGAAGGCAATTTTTGAATTTTAAATTCAAATTACTTTTTGTCAAATTCAAATCTAACACAAATTTTCAGTTAAGTATAGATTCGAACATTCTCTTTCAAAATAAACTTAACTGTTTTCAAAAATTAATTCAAGGTTTTTAAAATAAACTAACTTTTTCAAAATAATTTTACTTATCAAAACCTGTCTCACAAAACCTATAAGGCTAACGTGATTGAAAATACTAGATTTGGGTGAGACAGACTAGGTAGTGAAAATCAATTTAAGCTATTCCTGACTCTGGTTGGGTCCAAATCAACAAAACTCTTAATGTGTAGGAACATAAAATTTGGACCAATGGATGTTGGATAGCGGTTGCTCCAGACACATGACTGGAGATAAATTGAAATTCACCAAACTCAAGTTCAAAAACCTAGGCTCAGTGGCATTTGGCAACAATGCTACCCTAAAGGTAATTAGGTCAGGTAATATTGAACTTAAATCTGATTTTGTTATTAAGAAAGTTCTCTTGGTTGAATACTTCAATTTTAACTTGCTTAGCATAAGTCAGTTATGTGATTCTGGTTATATAGTCACCTTCAACAATTCTAACTGCCTGATTAGAAATGTACAAGACTCAGAAATCATGCTTAAGGGCACTAGGAAAAATAATGTATACACCATAACTCTTCCTCTAGTACCCAAATGTATGTTAACTCAGTTAGAGCAATCAAACCTCTGGCATAGGAGACTAGGTCATACTAACCTAAGAACTATTTCAAAAATCACCCAACTTGGACTAATTAAAGGTATACCTAAAATTAAAAATCATGAAAACCTAATTTGTGAATCATGTAATCAAGGTAAACAAACCAAATCTAATCACAAACTAATCCGTTCTGACATAACTCAAACAACACTTGAGCTCCTGCACCTTGACCTATTTGATTCACATGGAGCCAAGTCACTAAGCGGAAATCGATATTGCTTAGTAATAGTTGATGATTATTCTAGATTCACCTGGGTTAGATTTCTAAAAACCAAAGATGAAACCCTAAACCGATTTAGTGAATTCTGTAAATTAATTGAAAATCAAAACGACACCAAAATTAAAAGACTTAGGAGTGACCACGGGGGAGAATTTGAAAATCAACGGTTCGTGGAATTCTGTAAGGTCAATGGGTATTTACATGAATTTTCATGTCCTAGAACCCCCCAACAAAATGGGATTGTCGAAAGAAGAAATAGAACCTTACAGGAAGCCGCTAGGGCTATGTTCAACGAATTTAGCTTAGCAAACCAATATTGGGCAGAAGCGATTAGTACGGCTTGTTACATCCAGAATAGGGTTCTGATTAACAAGCGACACAACAAAACACCCTATGAACTGTACTACCATAGGCTCCCAAATCTACACTACCTAAGGGTCTTTGGATGCAAAGTCCATATCCTAAACACCAAAGACTACTTAGGGAAATTTCAATCCAAATCAACCCTAGGTATCTTCCTAGGATACTCAACCACAAGTAGAGCCTATAGAGTTTACAATAAACAAACTAAGAAAATTGAAGAAACAACAAACTTAATATTTGATGAAGAAGTCAACTCAACATCTGATAATCCAGACCTAACTTCATCAAATTCTGATGAAGAAAATAATGAACAAACTAGTGAACATTTAATTGAACCCTTAAACGAACTAAATATTGAACCAATTAATGAGTCAACTGAACCAATTATCGAACCAACAAATGAACCAGCTCAAAGAGTCGAATCAAATAGTGAACCAAACCGACCAGCTGGACCTGAGGCTGAACCAAGTTCTAGAAGAACTAAGAAACCCAGACTCAGTCACCCAACCGATCAAATTGTGGGTGATCCAACTCTAGGAGTCAGGACTAGATCCTCCTATAGAAACCTTAGTCAAATAGCTATAATATCAAAAATAGAACCCAAAACTATAGATGAAGCCCTACCTGACCCTGATTGGATCATAGCTATGCAAGAAGAATTAGCCCAATTTGAGAGGAACCAAGTCTGGTAACTAGTGCCTAAACTTGAAGGCAAATCCATCATTGACACTAAGTGGGTCTTTAGGAATAAGCTAAATGATCAAGGTGAAATAGTTAGAAATAAAGCCCGCTTAGTAGCTAAGGGATTCAGCCAAGTAGAGGGATTAGATTACGATGAAACATATGCCCCAGTAGCTAGACGTGAGTCCATTAGAATGTTGTTAGCCTTTGCATCCCACAAAGGATTTAAGCTATACCAAATGGATGTAAAGTTAGCCTTCCTAAATGGATTCATTAAAGAAGAAGTTTATGTAGGACAACCCCTGGGTTTGAGGACTTAGACAAACCTGACCACGTTTACAAATTAACCAAAGCACTATATGGGTTAAAACAAGCACCTAGAGCTTGGTATGAATGTTTATCAACCTACTTAACTTCTAAAGAATTCAAACAAGGACAAATTGACTCAAGCTTATTTATTAAAACCGTAGGAAAAGATATATTTATTGCCCAAATTTACGTAGATGACATAATCTTTGGATCCACCAACACAAACTTCTTAAAAGAGTTTATCAAGATAATGGAAAATGAATTTGAAATGAGCTTAGTTGGCGAACTTACCTTTTTCCTAGGACTACAAATCAAACAAACTAGAGATGGAAACTACGTCCATCAATCCAAATATGCTAAAGAGTTAATAAAGAAATTTAAAATGGATAACTCTAAAAGAATAAGTACCCCCATGGCCACTAATATAAAAATAGATAATGACCCTGATGGTAAGCCAATAGACCTCAAACTATATAGAAGTATGATAGGTAGTCTACTGTACCTTACAGCCAGCAGACCAGACATTCTTTTTGCTGTAGGGATGTGTGCTAGATACCAAACCTGTGCTAAGGAAATGCACTTAGCAGCCCTAAAAAGAATACTAAGATATGTAAAGGGCACCCTGAATGTAGGGATTTGGTATCCTACAACCTCAACCTTCAATTTGTCAGGATACTCGGATTCTGACTATGCTGGTTGTAAATTAGATAGAAAGAGCATAAGTGGAAGCTGCCAACTGTTAGGAAATAATCTATTAAGTTGGTGCAGCAGAAAACAACACTGTGTAGCTCTATCCACAACTGAAGCTGAGTATGTAGCCTTAGTGTTGGTGCAGTTTGCACTAACGGTCAAACTCAGGTTTTGATGTATGACAAAGTGGTTAAAGTTAGGGTTGTTGGTTTTTAACCTCTTTACTAAGTATGCAGGGTTGAAAGACTAAGGACCAGACACCAGGCTGAAGTCCAGGATGGTTGAGTCCTAGCGGGAAGTCCAGTTGGGTCCGTGGGACCTGACAACTGGCTGAAGACCAAGTTGGTTGAGACTTGGCAGGAAGACCAGGGTGGTTGAGCCTTGGCAGGAAGTCAAGTAAAGCTGCACAAAGGGTAAGTGAGGTAAGTCACTGGAGGAGTAGGAGAGGACGCGTTCCCCGTCGAGGGAACAGTAGGCGTCGGTTCGACCTAGGGCTCCATTTCAGAGACCAAAGTCAGAACCAAGACAGCTAAGGCTGTATAATCTAACACTGTGTTTTATTGTGATTTCGACTAACCCTGGATGCAGGACCAAAGGAAGGAGTGTCTGCAGCTCAGATAGCCTCAAAGGAGTGAGGTAGTAGCTGAGTAGGGCGCCCGGAGTGTCCCGGGCGCCCCCAAGGGCCATACAAAACAGGTAAAGCAAAAGAGGGTTCGAATACATGCTGGGCCGGGCGCCTCGGTGCTTCGGGCGCCCTCGCTGCTCCCGGGCGCCCCCTGCTCTGCGGGCGCCCCCATGCGCATACCTCAAACCGAACCCCTCGAAGCCAAGGAGATAGGACTTTGACCCGGTCAATCCGGGCACCCCGAGCGCTCCGGGCGCCCCGGTCAAAGCGGATCCAGAGGATCAGACGCGACCGAGAGCTCTGCGGATCAGAGGCCACGTGGGGGGCGCCCCCGACGTCCCGGGCGCCCCCAGGCCCTATATAAAGGGCCCTCGACCCCATACTTCGGACAACAATTCTTCCAACGCCTCAAAGTTCTTCTACGCTCGCGCCTTGCTCCGAAAACGCTTCACCTCGAGCCGACGACGTCCTGCTGCCCCGAAAGAGTCGACCTACTCCGGACGTCGGTAAAAAGAAGAGCGTAATTTTTTTTAATACTTTATTGCATTTAATTACTTGAAAGTGTGGGGTTGTCACACTTTCAATTCTTTTGTACTCGCCTACTCTATCGGGGTTTACCGGTAGAGAATTTTAGTGGATTGCCCAACGGAAAGGTCCGAGGGACCTGGGCCTTCGAGTAGGAGTCGCCGAAGGCTCCGAACGAAGTAAAACTACCTGTGTCGTTTGTATTGGTTTTTCGTTCGTGTTTTAATTTTTCCGCTGTGCACGCTTTTTAAAGTGCTCTGATTTTTTGAAAAAGTCACGTGATTCACCCCCCCCTCTCACGTGCATCGATCCTACAAGTGGTATCAGAGCGAAGTTCCCTCTGTATCGGTGCAACCACCATAAGAGCCGGGGGAAATCCAGTTTTTTTTTATTTTTGGTTTTTCGCTACACATGATCTAAATTAGGTATTGTTGCCTAGATTTGGATTATTTTTTTCGTTCGTTTGATTTTACTCGAATTTGGTGCAACACCATTTCGAGTCGCTCTTTCTCTCTCTTCTCCTTTTCCTACCACACTACTAATCCAAGACCTAGTCTTGGGACAAGTTTTTGTGTGGTCTATTTCAGATGGCTCAAGGTGAAGGGTTTAGCACTGCCCGTCCTCCACTCTTCAATGGGAAAGACTTCCCTTACTGGAAACGAAGAATGGAGGTGTACCTAAAGACAGACATGGATCAATGGTTCGCGGTGCAATCTGGCTACGAACCACCAATGGACGAGGGAAACAATGCACCACTGAAGCCTGACAGATGGAACCTTGATATGAAGAGAAAGGCTCAGACTGAGTACAAGGCGCAGAACACCCTCCAGTGCGGACTAACAAAAGAGGAATTGAACCGTATCGGCCCAACTGAATCTGCCAAAGAGCTCTGGGACAAACTGATTGAACTACATGAAGGCACCTCTGATGCAAAGGTAACAAAAAGGGATTTACTTTTAAATAAATTATTTAACATAAAAATGCAGGAAGGAGAATCTGCAAACTAACTTCACGCCCGGATCAAGGACATACTAAATGGACTCCACCTAATCGGGCACAAACAAGAAAACAGAGACATCATAAGGTATGCTTTAAATGCTTTCCCTAGAAATTCACTATGGGCATCTATTATAGATGCTTATAAAATTTCTAGGAACCTTTCTAAAATTAATTTAGATGAATTGTTTTGTGAATTAGAACTGCACGAACAGACTAACGCCAAGGCCGAGAAAGGGTTTGCCTTATTTGCAGGTTCCTCAAAAGAAGGCAAGTCAAAGAAGAAAATTCAAGAATCAGAAGAAGAGTCAGACTCAGACCCAGATGATGAGGAACAAATGGTCAACCTAGTAAGGAAGGTCTTCGCCAAAAAGAAAAGCCAGTTCTCAAGAAAGGATCTCCAGAGGATAATGAAGCCCACCAGCAGTGAAGACAAAAGTAAAATAACCTGCTTCGGCTGCAACAGAAAAGGACACTTCAAACACGAATGCCCCTACAAAAAGGAGAATCAACCCAAGAAGAATAAGAAGAAGAAGGCTCTTCAAGCCACTTGGGACGCCAGCACAGACGACTCCGACGATGAACCACCAAGGAACTCAAACTATCTCGCACTAATGGCAACCGGACCCGGGTCAGACTCAGAGCACGACGAAGATTCCGAATACGAGTCGAGTCAAGAGATCGGACTCTTTTCGGACGACTCGACTAAGGTATATTTAGATTCAGTTAATCAAAATTTTTTTAAGATTATCTCTGCTTTAAATAAAAAATTGCTTGCATCTGAATCTAGAAATGACCAGCTCCTTAAGGAAAATCAAGACCTTAAGGAGCAATTAAATAATACCAGAACATTAACTGAACAAACTCAAAATCAAAAATTAATTGAGCTTGAAAATGAAAACTCAACCCTAAAGGGCGAAGTCCTAAAACTTAAGGATCTACTAGCAACTTTCACAACCCGATCCAAGAACCTTGACCGTATTCTTGGATCACAAAAGGGCATGTACCACAAATCTGGGATAGGATATAAATCAAGATCGACCCAAAGATCCTTTATCTCCTTTATCCACCCCCGCAAAAATCAACGAAAAGCGTGGGTTCCGAAAGCTTATCTAACAAAGCAAGTAGGTCAGAATCAATTTTATGTCCCAAAAAGGGACATCCATTACATTGACCCTAGACACCCAGTCTACAATTTAGGGGGAGGCTCCAAACTAGTTGGCACCTCAAAATCAGCCTTTGCCCAGGTGGGCACTTAGGACTAGCTTCAAAGTTAATTTGACTCTTGTACTATTTAGTACCAGGGTTTTCAATGAGTAAGTTAAAAGTCCAACTTCTTTAAGCGGCTTTGCCTAGAAAATGGTTGTTGCTCCAATAAGGCTTCGGCCAAAGAAGGCCACTGTGCCTCGCCATGGCCTGGAAGCCAATTATTGAAGTGTACTTTTAAATTACTACTTGTTAAACTTGGATCTAACACAAGGTCAAGTTAACTTTTCTAAACAAACTCAAAATCATCTCACAAAATCATAGGACCCCCTTGATTGATGACTTAGACCGAGTGAGATGAATAATGATAACCAAATTCAAATTATTGGTTGATAACTCAACTTTCAAATTAAAATTCGAATTCAAAAAGTAAAATTAAAATTTAAAATTCAAATTCAAAAAATAAAATTCAAATTCAAATTCAAAAAATAAAATTCAAATTCAAAAAATAAAATTCAAATTCAAAAATTAAAATTCAAATTCAAATTCAAAAAATAAAATTCAAATTCAAAAATTCAAATTCAAATTCAAATTCAAATTAAAAAATTCAAATTCAAATTCAAAGTCAAATTCAAATTCAAAAAATAAAATTCAAATTCAAATAAAATTCAAATTCAAAATCAAAATTAACATAACTCAAATTTAAAATTCAAACTCAAGTTTTTAAATCTTCTTAAATTTTTTTAAAATTCAAAAACTTAACCTAAGGTCTAAACCTTTTACTTAACTGTAGGAAAACAAATGGATCATTGACAGTGGATGCTCCAGACACATGACTGGGGATCCCACCAAATTTACAGAACTCAAGTACAAAAGACTAGGGACCGTTGCTTTTGGAAACAACGGTAAACTTAAGGTAATTGACCTAGGCAATATTGAACTTGAGTCTGATTTCATAATAACAAATGTATTACTTGTTGAAAATTTCAACTTCAATTTACTAAGCATTAGCCAATTGTATGACACTGGTTACAAGGTTAGGTTCCTATCCAATGAATGTCTGATCAAACACAATGACAACCCAAACATCACACTTAGAGGACTTAGGCACAATAACATTTATGAAATTAAGCTAACCTGTCCCTTAGAAAACTGCCTCTTAACCCATAAGGATGAGACTTGGCTCTGGCATAGGAGACTTTCACACACACACTTCAGAAAACTACCTAAACTAAATGGTTTAGTTAGAGGCCTACCAAAGTTATCTAACCTTGAGTCAACCTTATGTAATGCTTGTCAACAAGGAAAACAAACTAGGTCAACCCACAAACCAACTAATCAAACTCAAACCAAGTCAATTCTGGAATTAATTCACCTAGACCTATTTGACTCACATGGGGTTAAATATATTAATGGGAACCTATACTGCCTAGTAATTATAGATGACTATTCAAGATTTACCTGGGTAAAATTCTTAAAAAATAAAGATGAAACTTTTGATACACTCACTCAATTTTGTAAATTAACAGAAAATGAAAAAGGGATTAAAATCAAAAGACTTAGGAGCGATAACTAGAAAATGCTACCATCACGAATTCTCTTGCCCTAAAACACCTCAACAAAATGGAGTTGTAGAAAGAAAAAATAGAACACTACAAGAAGCAGCTAGAACAATGCTTAATGAATACAACTCACCTAAATACCTTTGGGCTGAGGCTGTTAGTACAGCTTGTTATGTACAAAATAGAATAACTCTTATTCAAAACCTAGGTAAGACCTCCTTTGAAATCTATTATAACAAACAACCTAACATTAAATACCTTAAAGTATTTGGATGTAAAGTCTATATCTTAAATACTAGAGAACACTTAGGAAAATTTACTTCTAAGGTTGAGGAAGGTATCTTTGTAGGTTATTCCCTTACCAGTAGAGCCTATAGAGTTTATAACAAAATTACCCTAAAAATTGAAGAAACTACAAATGTAAAATTTGATGAAAAATCTGACCCAAATAACTCTGATCAAACCACCTACCAACCAATTGACTTTGTTAGATCCAGTACTAACCCTGATGAAAGGCCAATTGAGGACCAAAACGATGATCTAACTGAACCCACACCTGAAACTGAACCTAACCAACCCAGAACTGTTCGAGTTAGCTCAGCCCACCCAACTGATCAAATTATAGGTGATCCAGAACTAAGGGTTCAGACTAGATCAGCCTTTAGAAATCTTAGTCAGATAGCTCTGATTTCCAAAATTGAACCTAAGTCTATAGAAGAATCCTTACTTGACCCTGATTGGATCATTGCCATGCAAGAGGAGTTAGCTCAATTTGAACGTAGTCAAGTCTGGGATTTAGTACCCTTACCTAAAAACAAAAAGTTTATTGAGACCAAATGGGTTTTTCGAAATAAACTTAATGAACAAGGTGAAACAGTAAGAAATAAGGCTAGGCTAGTAGCTAAGGGGTTTAGCCAAGTAGAAGGTCTTGATTATGATGAAACCTATGCCCCTGTAGCTAGACTTGAATCCATTAGAATGCTCTTAAGTTATGCAGCCCATAAGGGATTTAAGCTTTATCAAATGGATGTTAAGTCAGCCTTCCTAAATGGCCTAATTAAAGAAGAGGTTTATGTAGGTCAACCCCCTGGTTTTGAAAGCTTAGAACACCCTGACTATGTCTTTAGACTTAAGAAAGCCCTATATGGACTTAAGCAAACACCTAGGGCCTGGTATGAAAGACTGTCTAACTACTTAGTTTCAAAAGGTTTTAACCAAGGCAAAATTGACCCAACACTATTTGTTAAAACCCTAAAAAATGATATTTTTGTAGCCCAAGTATATGTAGATGATATAGTATTTGGCTCAACTAACTCAGACTTTTTACAAGATTTCACAACGATAATGGAAACTGAATTTGAAATGAGTTTAGTAGGTCAATTAACTTCTTTTTAGGGCTACAAATAAAACAGACCAGTGAGGGTACCTTTGTCTATCAACAAAAATACACAAAAGAACTACTTAGAAAATTTGAATGGATAATACAAAAGAGATTAAGACACCAATGGCTACCAATCAAACTATAGATAGTGACCCAAAAGGCAAACCTGTTGACCTTAAGTACTATAGAAGTGCTATAGGAAGCCTACTTTACTTAACTGCAAGTCGACCTGATATTCTTTTTGCAGTTAGTATGTGTGCTAGGTATCAAACATGTGCTAAAGAGTCACACCTAACCCTAGTTAAAAGAATATTTAGGTACCTTAAAGGAACAGAAAGATTAGGAATTTGGTACCCTAGAACAGCCCAGTTTGAGCTTATTGGATATTCTGACTCAGACTATGCTGGCTGTAAATTAGACAGAAAAAGTACCAGTGGGGATGCCAACTTCTAGGACCCTCACTAGTTAGTTGGTTTAGTAGAAAACAACACTGTGTTGCCCTATCCACCACTGAAGCTGAGTACATAGCTATGGGTGAGTGTGTAGCCCAACTACTCTGGATGATGCATACCCTAAAGGACCTTCACTTAGATTTTAAACAAGTCAAAATTTTTATAGATAACCTAAGTTCAATCAATTTAACCAAAAACCCAATCCACCACTCTAGGACCAAACATATAGAAATCAAACACCATTTTGTCAGAGATCATGTAAATAAAGGAGAAATTGAACTTAACCATGTTGAATCTAAGTCTAACCTAGCTGATATATTTACCAAACCACTTCCTGAATCTGAATTTAGCAACTTAAGAAGGTTAATAGGAATGTGTGTTATAGACTAGGACTGACCTGATAAGCTTAAGTTGACTTTTGGTTTAACTAATTAAGCTTGTGAGTTTAAAAACATGGATTTTTCAAACTTGTTTTTCAAAAGTTTATTGTCTTTCAAAATTTAACTTAAACACGGACTTTTCAAACTTGTTTTTCAAGAACTTTATTGTCTTTCAAAATTTGATTTTCAAAACTGGCAGACTTAGCCTAAGCTTGACCCCTAGAATTGCATGAACCTATAGATTTAGGTAGCCGCATCTCACAAAACACATTAAGATTAACTTATTTGTGTTTGCAAAAATATAGAACGGTTGTGAGATGCATAGGATACTGCCTGGACTTCCGAATGCTTAAGTCAGTGCATCACAGTAAGTCTGGGCGTAAAATACCAACATTATAGTGATCAAGTCAAGTAGTCTTGCACTAAAATCTGAGCTAGACATTATTACTTGACTTGACTAACCCAGTGAACACTACTATCATCTAGATAGTTAGTCAATAACTAGGGTTAGACACATGAAAAGGGACCACAATCATTACTTGGTCCAGGGGGAGCAGAGGTCAAAATACTTTTTCAAAATGTCATTTTGACAAAACACATTTGAAAATTTTGATAAAAGTTGATAAAGATTGAGAGGGAGTTCCAGCTAATCCCTAAAAATATTTTTTTTGATTGATATTATATTTTCTGAAAAAAAAAATCTTTTTTGAAAGAATTTTTTTAAAGCTAAGCTAATAGATTTAAGACTAGTTTTTTCTAACACTTAGCCTATATTTCTACTCCCTTAAACTTGTTATGCTTATATCTTTTGATGAATGACAAAGGGGGAGAGTAGGGTAAAAGGGTTAGAAAATTGCAAACAGCATGCTTATTTCACACTTATTTACCTCTGCTTTCTTGTGTGCTGCAACTTTCATACCTATGCTTGTGTATATTGTTGCATGTTTATGCAAGTTCATATCTGCTGTTTTTTTCTAACTTTAACCTGAGTTGTCAATACATCAAAAAGGGGGAGATTGTTGGTGCAGTTTGCACTAACGGTCAAACTCGGGTTTTGATGTATGACAAAGTGGTTAAAGTTAGGGTTGTTGGTTTTTAACTCTTTACTAA